>JASCZW010009596.1:0-41487 GCA_034211315.2 Aedes japonicus | reverse complement strand
ATGTACCAACTCATACAATGCAATTTGTGAGTTTTTTTTTTCTATTGGTGTGTGTGAACACAGTCAGTAAGATAGCCAAAGGATATACCTTTCAAACAAACTAATTTGTTTTGATCGTATTCAACGTACATGCATACACGAATTTTTCAAAACCACTGTTGCGTATACGCAACAGCGGACGGAAATGGGTTAACTAGAGCCCAGTAACTATAAATAGAGCCCAGTACTTTTCTATTGGATGAAGTTCTGGACAATTTGGTGGATTAGCTGTTTTTGGCACGTATTTGACCTCATGTAACTTATACCATTCCAGGACGGATTTCGTATAGTGACAAGAGGCCAAATCAGATCAAAGTCTTTCAGGAGATGTCAAGCCATGACGTAAACGGAACGGGGGATTTGACAGACTTGCCGGCTGGATGAAAAGCCATCGGTAGTAAAGGGATTTTTAAGTTGAAGCACGATGCATCCGGAGATGTGATTGAGTATAAAGCTCGCCTTGTTGCGCAAGGTCTTTTGCAGCAATACGGCGTAGACTTCAAGGAACATACCTCTGGTGCACCTTGATGTTAGAACTGCCTATTTGCATGGCGAGGTCCGGAGGAGCTTAACATGCGTCAACCTCCAGGGTTTGTAGAAGGAAAAGAAATTCAAGTATGTCACCTTAAGCGTAGTATTTACGGCCTAAAACAAAGTGCCAGATGCTGGAACCGACGACTGCACGATATATTTGGTTCGGATGAGATTTCGTCAAAATTCAACTGATGCATGTGTGTATATGAAGTAAACCGAAGGCAAGTTGGTATACTTGCTGGTATATGTTGACGATATTGTTCTGGGATGTACTAAAGTAGCTGCAACGGTGCAGATCATCAAGGAACTGAAGCAGCATTTGGATATAACGAATCTAGGACAGCTGAAGTACTTTCTTGATATGGAAATCCAGCGTAAAAAAGCCAGTTACAGTTTGAGTTTGCGTGGATGCATAGAGAAGTTGGCGGCTCAATTTGGGAAGTCAAATGCAAAATGTACGAAAACCTCGATGAACGAGGGTTGTTTGAAGCTGGAGTGTGAGGAAAAGTTAGATGATCAATCAGTGTACCGAAGCTTGGTCGAAACGTTGCTCTACATAACGGTACATGCAAGTCCGCATATTTCAGTGTGTACATCCATTTTGGGTCGGAGAGTTAGTCGTCCCTTTTAAGATTATTGGACGGTCGTAAAGAGAGTGGTCTGCTTGGCACCAAGTCTTGGAAGTAGCAGTTCACTGGAGAGACAAAAGATCTGGTTGATTTTACGGACGCTGATTGGACAGGAGACGTGATGAGCAGGAAGTCAACTTCAGAATTTACGTCCTTATTTGGAGGCGCGCCTGTTTCGTGGATAAGCAGGAAGCAATCTTTCGCAATATTATCTTCTATGGAATCTGAGTACGTGTCTTTCTGTGACACGTCAGGAGTAAGTATAGTTGCGAGCTTTGTTGAAGGATATGGGTGAAGAACAGAAAAAGCAACTGTGATCCACGAATATAATCAAAGTTTCATTTCATTCGTGAAATCAGTGCGAGCAAAGAGACGGTCTTAACACATAGAAACCAAGGAGAAGTAGGGGAAGAATATCTGTGAAAAAAGAAAGATCGAACTCAAGTAAGGATTCAATGGCAACAGATGTACTAACGAAGGCTTTGGGAGCGCAGAAACTTCAGAAGTTTTCAGAAATGATGGGAATGCGTGTTGGAATGGATACGGAAGATGCACACTGAGGAGGAGTGTTGGTAATGTTAGATCAGTGTGCCCCTCGTCATCAACGACAGTGAAGTGACAGTAGAGCAGCAATGTCAGTACTACCAACTATATGATGCAAAACCATCTGATGTAATTCTTTTTCCTTATTCCAAGCGAAACTATCGAGTTAGACGGTCGCTAATAAAAGTCATTTTCTAAATAAATGCGTGTTCGTTCTTTCGCTGGTACTGATTTTCCACATCGTTCAACATTGATGTCCTTAGGTACATCAAAAGCTTTCTTCGAACTTATACAACGATTGGTGGGACTGTTTGACATGCTCTCGATAGTAATCAACTTCTCGATCATGAACAGAATGATGATGGACCTCTTTTTCAGTTCACTTAGCAGTTTCTTGCTTTGCTCCACTTTAGCTGCTTTAATTCTGTCAGTAATAAGGGGTCTTTTAACTCGTAGACTGAATTTTCCTTTTGAGTCATTTAAGTGTGATGAAATCTCTTCTTACCGTTCCTTCTGAAGCATTAACCGGCCTTGCCATGTTCTTCATGCTCCAAACGGGATTTCGATTTAATTTTATCTTATGCACTGTATCAACGCTGGCGTTCTCATAGATCGCTTCCAAACTCTTATTAGTAGATATGAGCAATCCGCTCCTGTTCCACTGAATCGATTCATTTCAGTGGGCAAATAACAATCAACTCTTTTAAAAAGAACTACAGCTCACCAGCTCATCCGTTCTCACCGTTCTCGCTATTCACCTTGCTTTCCAGTGAGCTGCATCGCTCAAACAACCTCTCTTTCATTTGTATTACTGTCCCTTTTTTCTCACGAAAAATTTACCCAGTTTCCGTAAAATTGGAACAACTCATAAATTGTTCCAATTTTTATGAAAATTGAATAATTTTTCTGTGAGAAAATAAGGGACAGTAATACAAATGAAAGAGAGGCTGATATGAGCGTGTGAACAATTGATCGACTCTGTCAAGTCAAAATGCAAAAGAATAAAGAGAGAAGAGAACAGTGTGCAGCGAACTGAGTCATTTTTTTTTCTTTTTCCTCAAATCGACAAACCTGCTGTCACTTTACGAAGCATAATCTCAAGGAACGCAAACAAGCGTAAGCTTCAAAAAAGACGAATCTAGTTCTACTGTTGTTGGTGCTAAAACTTACACTAAAGAATCCAAAATTAATTTTATTTCCAAATTCTAACTTTATTCAATCTAAAAATGTAGGCAAATCCTGTTGTTAATTTTTCGATTGAATTAGAAATAAACGTTCAATCTTATTGAGTGGTGGATCAAACATCTCGAATAGTCAACTAGGATACAGGACGGGTTTTAAGCAGTTTATTCAGCACCTGAGACATTTGATGGAGCTGTATATGGTCTATAATTAGAACTGCCAATATTTAGACATTAATCCCTCTGATTACTACTGGGCTATCGGTACACCCCTTCTGCAACGAGCATTAGACTCAGCAAATTTCATTGTCATGGAATAAAGTTCCCAATCGCAGGAACTTTTTGAAAGCATGCGGATTGATTTCCGATCAAAAAAATGTTTTCTTCATCTCCATAACCTGTACATAAACTAACAATATTGTAGTAGTGCAATTACGTGGCTGTGTGCGAAGGCAAAATGAAAAAGGCCAGTTCACGATTTGCTGCAAACGTCAATTTCCTCAACCCGCTCCTTCGTTTTACCCATCCGCTCCCGAAAACAATCAACACAAACATGTCGATTGCTGTGACCACAAACTCGTCTACAAGCAGGTTATGAGACAGACGTACACGACCGAACTTTTAGTTTTTCATAGATCTTTAGGTTGGCGATGTGTAATTCTTATTTCATTTACTCTCACGCAAATGTTAGCCAAAGTGACTGTGACGACAAACGGGATGCTTCTAGACCTGCATATTTCTGAACAACTGATTAAAATAGTGACCCCTGATTAAGCAGTTCCCTACCCTATATTGAAAAATATAATGTTTGAAATTGGAAATATTCTTCTTATCAACAACCAACCCTAGGAGTTGATAGCAAATTCTGCTAGAACCAAAGATTTGAAGAGAAAGTGTTGATAGTTCCTATAGCGTTCAGCAGGCTGTGAAATTGAATAGAAGTAGTTTTACATTGAGCGTAGGGCTTTTTGTTAATCTGTGTTTCGAAGGGTACACACACGCTGTTGCTACACATCATCATGCAGGGTAGGCCAAGCCAGGAACGAATCCGCCACCTTGACTGGCAAAAGAGTGCGCGCTTGATCGTGTTCATATACCGCCAATTGCACAAAGCAGTTCTTTTCTTCACCAAGAATGTTCGAAGTCAGCTGAAGTTGCACAATCAACCCGTCCCTTGAAGTAGGGGATCATCCTCAATGTGCATTTTTCATTGTTCATATTTATATATCATATAAGGAAGGGATGGAATGTTACTTTGAAACACGATGCTTTTCCTCACGAGGAAAAGAAATTGCTAGTGCGGTTTTTAAAGTTTAATCTTGATAGATGGACACTGTTTATCCGTATCATTGCATTAGTTCCCTTTTTATAATATTGGATTGCATTGGATTACTTTATTTGATTTGACAGAGATGCACAATAGATTTATAAGAATATAAGTATCAATTTCAACCAACAATAAGAATACTATCGGGGCCAGTTGAAAAGTATCTTTGTAGTTTTTTATTGAGAAAACAAGGTAAATTTTAAGTAACGCCAGAGATCCGATTTGACTCCATTTAAACCAACAGTTGGAATGCTGCTAGGTACACCTAGTGCATTAGTGGTTTTTAATTGGGAAAAACATGTAATCCAAATGATTTTATTTCAAACTATATGTACAGTGTGTCTCACAATAGGTGTCACCTTTTTCAGTCTTGGTTTATTTCAGCTGGGTTATTTTAACAGCGGAACTGGTTATACCCGGTTTGAGTGTTTTTTTTTTTTGGACGGTTTATGGTTTAAGATAAATAGTGACTCATTTTGTAAATATTTATGACATACCATGGATGCTGTACGGGAGCAAGTTTTAAAAATACATTTGCAAAAGCTTAGCCCGTGTCAGATATTCAATAGCTTTAAGCAGTTCAGAGTGAGTAAGCGTAATGATTCTCGTACCTTGAAAAGTTTCAAGGAAACTGTAAATGTTCATATTCAACACAAACGAGGTACCAGACGAACTGCCAGCACAAAGGAAAAGATCGTTTGTGTAAAGGAGCGTATAAGACGTAATTCGGCCGTATCTGGCCGTTAACTGAGCAAACAATTTCAAATGTCCCTTGCTTTAATGAATAGGCTCCTCAGACATGATCGGGAATGCAAGTTTTACAAGAAACAACGGGTTTGACGGAGCTTCAAAAGCAAGCCAAGGTCCAAAAAAGCAGAAATAATTTAGTTCAGCACGGTGACTGCGAGATTTTGTTTTCGGATGAAAAGCTCTTCCTCCTTCAGGACAGTCATATTCAACAAAATGATTGTGTGTATGGCAAACGACTTGCCAATATCCCAAGAGATAAATAAGCTATAGAACGCTATCAGAATGCATCGATAATCATGGTATGAGGCGCCGTTTCACGAAAAGGAAAACCTCCTCTTCTTTTCATAGAATCTAACGTAAAAATCAACACTGAATATTAGATCGAGCAGGTTTCAAAGAATTATCTGCTTCCTCATGATTCAACGCGGTATGAGAAAACACCATATTGTTTCCAGCAGGACTCAGCTCCAGCTCACATGGCAATGAAGACAAAGGCGTGGTGCGCGTAAAATTTGCCCGATTTCATCACAAGCGAAGAATGTCCTGCTTCTTCACCGGATCTCAGCCCACTTGACAAAATTGTTTGTGATTATATGCTTCAACATATAGGCCTTTCGAAAGGGCTTACTTTAGATCGATTCAAGAAACATTTAGTTGATATTTGGGACCAAATTCCTCAGGAAATCGTGCGTGCCAGCTGGAATGGGATTACACAGCTTTTGCCCAAAGTTATCTAGGAAAAGGGCAAGAGATTTGAATTGAATTTATATGGTTTATTTCTATAACATGTATCTTTCAAATGAAAAATAAATGCTATGATTAGGTTGATTTGTTTTGTTGTAATACCATTTTGTTTTAGTGACACTTATTTTGAGACACCCTGTAGTCATTCCACCTTATTCTCAGATTGCTACCGCAGCTTACCCTTGGTAACAATAGTTTAAAAAAAAATCAACATAAGGACATGACAGTTCACATATTTCCAAAATCTTTGGACCTACCTTTTTGACCGGGTTCACAACTTGAATTATTCCTTCGTTTTTTCATCCATTCAACTGCGGTGCGATATTCCATTTTTCTGTCGTACTCTTCCCAACTCCGGTGTGTCCCCTCGTGTTCCGATGGGATGGATGAGTTTGAATAATTCCGCAATAAAATCAGCCTCTTGACTGTCATAAACCGGGCAGAGTAATGTAACCAATGTGAAACCGTGAGGTGTGTGAGCGAGCATGCAACCGCTTCCGTTCGAAAGGACGGGGCTCTGCTGAGCGCGGTGGATAAGTATTTGTCTCAGGTGTACAAAATAGCGTGAAATGATTTGCTACTAGGACTCACTCCGTCCGACACGACAGAAGAGGCACTTTTTTGCCACACCGCGAACCATATAAGATATGATGTACTGCCACCCCACTAGCAGGATGGTAGAGACTTCTCGCTCAAATGGAAAAATCTTTTACATCACAATGCGTCCATCATTTCGATTGAGGTGGTTCGTTTTCGTTTCCATTTAGGTATCATTTTTCTTGTTTTTGAATCTAGGAAGAAAGTTAATGGATTCAATTTCCGCTCATAGGAAGAGTGTGAGTGATGGTATAATACATGTTTGAAGGCATGTTTGTAAAGAACCAACGCAGTCACGTGGGTAATCAACAACGCTTGGATATGTTTTATAATTAGATTTACAGCTGGACAAATGTTGTTGAGTTTCTAATCAGTAATTGTCCTGCGGAAACTGATTGATTGGGAAACTGTTACTTTCCAGGCAACCAATCGAACAATCAGCCAAATTGATATTCTTCGAGCTCCTGAGATTGGTAACATTTGCTAAGGCGTTTTGTGGTTTGCTGATGTTGAAGCATGTTTTCCTATTGCAATAGTTATAACGCTTGATAGGCCTTTGTTTGAATGAAGTTTGTAGTCATCATTCTTTATAATAGGATTACCAGCTTTATATTTAATGAAAAGTGTTTTCTGTTGGACAAGAAAATCTTATGTCGTTGCTTTTGTCTTAATCGTACTGAAGCGCATCGTTTTTAGAATATCCCAAAGAGATATTATTCCTACCTTCTACTCGGGGTGCATTTATGATAAGACTTGATTCAAATGTGTTATGAAAAGAGTTGTGCATTTTAGAAACAGAACAATCTCCCTCAATCCCTTTGAATGACAGGTTTCAATTCTATCCAAATGGCACTGGACTGGAGCAAACTGCAATAACTTCATCACATCATCACGATCATCATCATCATCATCAACATCATCTTTGAAACAATCCACTATTGCTCTAGAATGCACTGTGCATTGAAAGGATGATGTTAAATCTGATGATGTGAACAAGAAAACTTGGCCAACATCAACGTCTTGCATCATGCACACATGCACTCGGGTATCTCTCTCTCTCTCTCTCTCTCTCTCTCTCTCTCTCTCTCTCTTTCGCTTTGTCAGTTTGCCTTATAAAGCAAATCCAGCTCAATTTATTCAATGTACTTTTCGATGCTTCAATTTAGATATTTGCTGCTTCTGCCGACCCGACCGAGGGATTGGGAATCGTCTTGAATGGGTGCTGAACTGTGCAGATTTAATAAAACATTTCTCCAGTAGCCTTTTCTGATGGTCGGCCAGTACGAGTATGGAATGTAGCTGAAAGGTTCGCTGATGTTCGAGCTCGGTGCATTTTGGCATCAGGTGGCGGTGTTCTGGAATATTGGTGTTCCGAATATAAACTGGTTTAATGTGAATATTTTTGATTATATTGAAATATGGGCTTCAAATGGTGAGCTGACAACTTGGCAGGAGGGTGCGGCCGACCTCTGGTCCTCACAAGTTCCTACCTCACGCCTCCACGAGTCATATGATCACAAAAGACTGCCAGCTGAAACATGGAGACGCTGGTTGGCGTAGCCTGGGCAATGTTGTCAATCCGACAATAGCGAAGTGAGGGGTGCGACCGGTACATCATATCATAATTTTCCATTCTCATATCTTTCAGGTCTTCCAGGTCGTCAGGTATTACAAAATAATTTAAAATTTAAAATCCTTATTTTTTTCATGGCATACATCGCCTAAATTTTCTGGTTCATAATGGATGCGCAAGTTTGTCTACAATTGCAACAAAACAGCAGTCGGCACACATGTAATTTTCAATTCATATTACAATATACCCTCACTATATATTTTTATCTTATAGGACATTGTTTATTCATAGCCTAATTCTGTATATTTCATTACATGTATTACGCCAGAAAGGTAAATTTCTCTCAGGTACCATACAGTTTAGGAGAGGAGGTCTTGCGGTTATAGGATGATCATCTTCTGGTAGAAGCAGCAGTAAGAATGGGGATCAATTTTCAGCTGTATCTAGCAACCGTCGGAGTGGCCTTCTCGAAAGTAGCAATGGATGTATATATAGATGTGTAGATACTAGTATGTGTTATTAAATGATGCATGTTTTTTACAAGCTCTAGCATATTTTCATTAATAGAAATGTTGACGACTCTCTCGACCGCTCAACCTTTAATTCCTTCATTATATTTTCCATTAAATGGCGTAATATGACCTTAACATTTCAGTACACGATCATCAACTACTATTTGAGCGGTTCAGAGGAACACAGCTGTTCATCATTATTAATTGCATATCATACATATAATATTATAGAAGAATTTTAATTGCTTCAGTTTGGTGATCTGGCCGGTATAATTATTTTATTAAATTATATCAAATAATAATCAAAATTAATAAATGCTCTTCATTCCAGAAGGTTATATATCTATATGTCATGATTAAATACGTAATAATATAATATTATGGTTTTATATACAATTGAATGCTTTATTGATATTTATACCTCAATGAATAACAAGATGACCTTCACATTCCAGAGATACAGTCACCCATCAGTGATACAAAGTGGTACGAAGCTGCATATTATTATTACTGCCTTAATATTATTATTTCAGCAGGTTAATTAATTTAGTTTAACATGGTTATCATAGGCTCCTGAACTCCAACTATTACATAATTTAACTAAATATCCTTATATAATTTTTGCTCTGCTATATAATCATATATAACATATTATTATTACATTACATCTATATTTATATAAATATAATAAATACTGGGTTGGGAGGAGCACCAGGGTATCGTTCAAGCTGAAACTGGACGATGGTTTGATTGACTGCCTGAGTCTAGGAGGGAACAAACAGTATCATTTCTTATCCTACCGATTCGAGTGTGGTGCTGCGAGTTCTACTCCAACAGTTTCAGGGAGAGTGACGCGCCCTTCTTAACAAGCCATCCTGTAGAAAGCTTAATGAGTATTGCGAATTGTGTTATTCGATTTGTTGGATCATATCGTTGGAAGGAGATTCTTAATTTCCGTGGATTTCGTGTAAGTGTCTCTGCTTACGGGTCCACCCCTCCGTTTTTGGCCCTTCATACAGCGATAGTGCGAATTCAGATCGGTGGCCCAATTTGATCTTGCTGTTAAGTGGAGCTGCATCCAAGCCAAGGGCTAGAGGGATGGTGGCTACCATACATACATACATACATACATATTTTTGATTATATTGAAATATTTTATGAACTTTTATTTAACAAGTTCAAATACCAGGTTATCATTTGTTTGTTATCATTCGGCTAAATAAACAGCCAAAATAACTAAATGAATGGCAAAAAAGTACTCGTTGAATATCATAATATTAACTTATTTTGTTATCACTGCGAACAACTTGACAACAAATCTTGTATTGTAAGCAAATTTATTGAAGTAGTTTCAAATTATGTTATCAATTTGATATTAAATTCTCATGCTAATAACTGAAAAAAAAAATTGATTGAGAGCAAAATTCCTTATTGAAATATACTGGATATAGGGTATGTGTCCCTTGACTCAGCCTAATATGCAACAATCGATTACGTTTTTTATTATAACTCATAGAGTATTTGAGCTGGATGCAAAATTTAACTAGCTTTACACTTGCAGAGATATGTTTAATAAGCCATCTGGTAGTTTGTATCACGAAAAGTTACACAACCTATCTAAACTTAAACTTTCGAGGGATATGGATTTAATGTCGGTCTATGGGTGCCAAATTGGGTCTAATCATGGATGCAAGTTCGTCCCATTTGATAGATTTGTTATTAAATGTTGTCTACGTACGATTTTTTTTCTGATTTTCTGATTCAAGGCGTTGCCAGCTGTATTCGCGCTTCCCAACAAACATTTTCACAAATAAAACTATACCTAAACTACTAAGAAACACTTAAGTGATTTTTAAATATGATTTAGCGGCCACTCGGCAATCAAAACATTATAATTCATTCTACATAGATTTTGTAACTTAAGTTTGTGTTGAGATGAGCCATATGAAAAACATTCAACCAAAACTCAGACATTTGTATTATAAATGTTACCAATAACAAAATTTTTACTACGCTTTTCAAACACGTCAGTTACACATTTTGACCCTATGCCGACTTGTTCCTGGGACGGCCATTGTGTAACAGGTTCGCGTTGGGTCCATTGAGAAAGAAACGCTGACAATATGGGTATCAATATTCATGAAATTTTTACAGTGGGATATTTGGCAACGTTTTGTGACCATCTGATAATTTTTCCACGGAACAGCCATCTTGAAAAACGTTTCCGTGATGCCTCGCGTGGCGATGATCATTTTCAGAAGAAAACCCTGGCAATATGGGTATCAGGTCGCCCTAAAACGTTGAGAAGTAGCCTACTTGAGAAATCTTATGACTTTCAATACACGTATTGCAAGGGTTGCGCTTTGTTCATGACAACTCAAGGCCCCACGGGAACCTGTTCAAAAGTAACCGGTCTAGGAACAAATTATAAGATGGCCATAAAACGTGGAGAAATATCCTACTGGAGAAATTACATGAATTTTGGTACCCATACTATCAGGATTTCTGTCTAACCACGTTCATAGCCACTCAAGGCCCCACGTGAACCTGTTACAGAATGGCCATTCCAGGGGCAAGTCGGCATATGGCTCACAATGAAATAGAAATAGTTTCTAGGAACTATTCCACAGGTTTTGACATCCATCCCCGAAGATTCAAATGGATACTCCCAAATAGTGTCTCCGTACCCGGACCACAGCCCTGGAAACCCGGTTCTACGGGAGCCAAATGCATTATTACCGATAGTTTCTATGAGACGAATCGAGTTTGTTAAACTAACGGTGCCAGAATAATTACAATCGGTCAATAATTCGGTCCGGAGGACTTTTCAAGAAATCTGATGGTCCGGGCATATTGCTCTTACAATAAACTTCTCAAACGGCAGGGTTCCTGCATCCGCGCAACCCGCTATTGTCGGCGTTGATGGTAAGAAAAACTGGAGTTGATCCGCATTGACCTTTGCTAAACAGGCTATAGCTTCGTTTTAAGGACATCAATCCTCATCGCCGTGACCTCTAGTTCGTAGATTAGCCACGCGTTAATTGTGGCTTTACTAATATGCAACCCAGTATCTCTGTAAGTGTTTATAAGTTTCGTTGTGAATGAAAGATGTGAAAAGAAAGTGTTGAAAGTTCCGTCAGTGTACGGTAGGTTGGAAATAGAATAGAAGCATTGAAAATTGAGCGAAAGGGCATGGGTTAAGTAGTACTGGAACCAACGACGTTACCCTTTGCCTAACATCCCACTGCGGGGTAGGTCGAGGCACGGATGAATCCGCCACCTCAACAGGCAAAAGTAACGTGTTGATACGCGCTCATGTAACACTGATAGCATTGTGATAGTTTCTAGCGGTAGTTTGTATGCACTCTGTTTTGATGCGGACATGGGAGAGGAACTTTCTCCTTTTTTGGGTTTGTTTGATTCGCAACGTCTGCGAGTTTTTTTCTAGTCATCTCTAACTTAGAGACCTTGGAGAGTATCTTCGCCATTAATACCAGTACGTAGTAAATACCACCATTTCTGAACTAGTGGCTATCCATCCCACTACGCTGAATCCGCTGACGGAAGGTCCCAGCGGAACAGTTGAAGTCAAACAGAGCGTAGAGTTCATTGAAGCGTGATGACAAGAATCGAATTGGATCGTGTTGGCCGTAGTTTGCAGCACGAGTTCCGAGCTGCAGAAAATTTCTTATTCGCAGAACTCGTTCAGGAGCGTAGATGAAGAGTTCAGCCAAAATTCCTGGAGAGTCGGTTTCACCTAATAGTACTTTTGCTGCGAAAACTGCTTGCATGACTGTACGCCTATGTTTCAATTCCCAAAAGTGAGCAACGTTCCTGGTACGCTGGAAGGTTGACAGAATCATTCCACGGCAAACGACGGAGAGCAAACGAGCAAATTTTCTTTGGACTGCTTCAATCCTCGCAATCCAGATTCTTTGATACGGACACCACACCAAGGCTCCAAATTCCAGAATAGAACGCACGAGAGAGCAGTACAATGCTTTCAGACAGGTGGGATCATGAACCTCGTCGGAGATCTTAAACATTAAGCCGAGCCGTCTGTTGGCTTTGGTAATCATATCCTTGTAGTGTTGTCTAAATGTCAAACCGGAGTCAAGCGTGATTCGAAGGTCACGAACAGTATCAACTTTCTGCTAAGGTTGATTGTTTGTTATGTTTATAAATACAATTGGATTCAATTTTCGATGGAATGTGATAATGGAGCATTTGTTAATACTCAGAGTGAGAAAATTTCTAAAACACCACTATTCGAAGCTAATGATCAAGAGTTGTAGTCGTAAGCAACCAGCGAAGCATCGCACAACCACATAAATTTTCACATCGTCTGCATATTTAGAACAACCTGCAGTTAGGTGAAAGTATCAGTCCAACCTCGTTGATGGAAATTGAGAACAGCAGTTGTCCCAAGTTGCTGCCTTGAGGTACGCCCAACATATTAGTAAAGTAGCTCGATTGAGCTGAGCCGATCTTCACACTGAGTATCCTGTCCGTTAGATAAGATTTAAATCAACAAATTAAGTTATTTGACACACCAAGTTTGTCTAACTTTGCGAAAAGTTTAGCCTTGTCGACCCGTGTAAATAATGTCGACTTGAGATCCCGCTTCCATATTCTGGAGACAAGAGGAAACGAAAGGTGCAAGGTTGGTTGAGATCGATCTTCTGGGGCGAAATCCACGTTGTTCAGGAGAGATGTAGTGTTTGCAACTAGCAAACAACAAGTCGTTGACGATGATCTCGAAGACTTTTGAGCAGGCACTGAGCAATGTGATTCCTCGATAATTTTCGGCATTTTGTTTATCTGTTTTCTTGAAAATCGGGAACATGAACGAAGATTTCCAACGAATATCCAACACGTCGTCCCTGGCGTAACGAGATATCTAAAAGCTTCGAAAGAGGAATCGTAAACACTGGAGAGCAATTCTTTAGTACACATGAAGGAATTCCGCCAGGTCCTGCCACGTTTGAGAGTTTCAGCTTCCAAATTGCGTATGTAACCAATATAATCGCATGAATATTGAAGTCTATCGGTGCTTTGTTGACTTGCTACAATGCTGGCATGGTGTTATTAAATACACTGTTGAAGTGTTCAGAAAGAAGAACACATTTGTCCACTGATGTGCTGATGAAGATGAATTTCAACCGTTAGCCCATTAACATTCCTTTTTGTGTTTACAAATAACCAGAACAACTTTGGGTTGCGCCGAAGGTTAGATTGGATTCGTTTTGAATTATTCTTGTAAAGAAGACGATTGTACGTTCGGTAGCCATCGAGAAAATTTTCTGGTGAATTAATTTCGAGTTTTGCAGTACTTACGAAGAGCCTTCGATCTCACACGTTTCAGATACCGTAAATAAGCATTAGACCAAGAAGTTTTACGAGTAGGTCTCCTCAGCGGAATAAAATCTGATATAGCTCGAGACAACCTCGTCAAAAAGATCTACCGCTACATCGATAGTGGAGCACAAGTCAAGGAACTGCCAATTGACTTGGGACAGAGATTGGCTCATAGTGGCGCATGAATGCCCTGAAAGACTAAGAGACATTACGAGATAATCTTGGGATATTCATGCCAAACAAACTAACTTTACTTTGTGTAGCCCATATTGCTATTGTTACAATTGTAGACCTTATGTTTCAAATGACCTAATACTAACAAGATTATCCTATTTCTGTGAACGTTTCAGAATATTCATTGAATATGTTTGAATAATTATCATATAGCCCAAGAGGCTACGGTTACTACTGTAAATCGTAAGTTTCTAACTCAAGTCAGTTTTTAGGAACTTGAACTTCCCAAGATAATCTGGTTGACCTTACAAAAGATTCACTGAATGTTTTTGAATGCATGTCATATCCTTTCATAGGTTGTAGAGCTAATAACAGACGTAAGTAGATCCTAAATTCTGAACTCAAAGGCAGTTTTGGTGTTTACCATCCAGAAGAGCCACTCAAATTGGTCAAATACATATTGATACTTTGTTTGGTCCAGACAGCTACAGTTACAGCAGTAGATTTTCAGTTTTGAATTCCAGGATAGTTTGGATAACATAGAAGATTATCTCATAATCTCTGTTGGCCTTCCAAGATATTCAATAAATATGTGTCAAAACACATTGTAGCTTTGCATACCCCGAAAGCTTTTGTTGCAACTGTATATCCTATGTTCTGATCTCAAGGATAGATTGAATGACCCAGAACATGTCATATTGCTTTATGATGTTTGTTTAGCTTTAGGAACATTAATTTAATATATACGAATATGTATTGTAACTTTGTATTGCCTAAAAAATATTACCTTACAATGCCCTCCGCTCTATTTCAATAACTACTTCTATTTATACATTAATTGTTAGTGATCGTTAGTATTTGGAATTGGTAGTGAACTTAAGTGATCGTCAGTCGTTACGAATCAAAACAAACCCAAAAAAGGAGAGAGTTCCTCTCCCATGTGCGCATCAATAAACAGAGTGCACACAATAGATCGCTAGAATAACTATACAAGCCACAGTGGTACATGAGCGTCTTTCCATGCGTCAATTTTTGCCTGTTGAAGTGGCGGGCTTGTTCCGTTGCTACAACCTACCCCACAGTGGGATGTTAGGCAAAGATTGACGTCCATGTTTCGAGTACCATTGGATGCCCTTTCGCTCAATTTTCAAAAAACATCTGTTTGATTTCCTACCTGCCGCACTCTGACGGAACTTTCAACACTTTCTCTTCACATCTTTCATTCTAGCCAAAAACATTAATATTCACTCTTGGTGCCTCATGGTGATGAGCGAACATCTCCTTCTACATCATACTTCTATTCAATTTTCACAGCCTGCCGTGCGCTAACGGAACTATCAATACTTTCTCTTAACAACTTTGTTCTAGCAAAAAAAAAAAAGTGCTGTCTACTCCTAGAACCTCATGGTGATGAGAAATGATTTTCTTCTCAAACAACATCATTATAGATCGTTACTCCGCGTATGGGAGAATACAAAGAAAGGCTATATCAGTGTAAAAAATACTGTAACAACTCTAAATACAAAGTTCTGAACGCCACGACAATTTGGATGACCTAGAGAATCAGACAATTATAAAATATTGACAGTTGACCTTACAAAAAATTCATTGAATATGTTTGAATTCATATAGTCACCTTATTTTGCTCAAAAACCTACTGTTACAACTGTAGATCTTATGTTCTGAGCTTAAGGACAGTTTGGATGACCCCGATCATCCCAGTTTATCTTGTAATATTTGTCAACGTTCTTTAATATTCACTGAATATATTTGAATACGTAGCGTTACTTTGTATAGCCCAAAAAGCTATAGTTACTGCTGTAGACCTTAAGTTCTGAACTCAAGGACAATTTTGGTGCCCTAGAACATAACAAAAATATCAAATAATGACTGTTGACCTTTCAAAAGGCTCATTCAATGTGCTTAAACACATATTATAATCTTATATGGCCCTAAGAGCGAATGTTACAACTGTAGATCTGAAGTTCTGAACTCAAGTGCAAGTTTGGATAACCTAAAAAATCCCTGAAAGATACAAAAATGTTGAATGTTTATCGCCAAATAATACGTATGCATGTTGCAAATTCTAAAACCACGCTCTATACTATTCAAAGCCATTAATTTTTCTTCTTGAACTTCTTCATATTCTGGATGTTCTAGGTTCTAGAAATATTTCCAAAAATGTGCAAAAATTTTTTGGAAGAATGACTAAGATTTCAACGCTTAAAACCTAACCACTTTTCGTGACGGTCGTAATGCGATTCTTTTTTAATTGAACCCCAATATAGAATACAAAGACGTAGTTCTTCGTCAAAAGACCTTAATTGGCAGAAAAAACAGGCTGCAAACATTTCGACACTGAAAAGCAACACAGAAAAAAAATCTGAATTTTCATTGTGATGTAAATATCAGAGCATGCAAGATTGTATTTTATTCAACACGAGGCAGCAACTTACATGAAACAGTTCTAACAAAGACAATATTGTCGATAATGTATGGAATGTGTGATGCTCTATTTATGTGCATAGTAGGGTATGTGTCCCTTGACTCAGCCTATTATGCAACCAGCGATCACATTTTTCATTGTAACTCATAAAGTGTTAAGACTGTAAGCGAGATTAAACTAGTTATACATTTTCAAAGATAAGTTTGATAAGACATTTGGTAGCATGTATCACGAAAAGTTACACAACTATTTTTATAATGCCATAAACTTTCGAGGGATGTGGATTTAATGTCGGTCTATGAGCACCAAATTGGGTCTATTCGTGGATGCAACTTCGTCCCATTCGATGGATTTATTACTAAATGCAGTCTTTGTACGGTTTTTTTTTCTAATTTTATGAATTAAGGCATTGTAAGCTGTACTGGATTTACTTAATACAACATTTCACAACACAAACTAAAGTAAAACTGCCTCGAAACACTTAAATGATGTTCATATATGATTTATCAGCCATTCAATAATGAAAACATTATAATTCACTATACAATGATTTTGTCTCTTCGATTTGTGTTTAGATGAGCCACTTGAATACAAACAACCGCAAATTCATGCATTTCCACTTGAAATTTTACCAATAACAACCTTTTTACTACGTTATTGATACAACAGGCCATAGTTGGGAACATACAAAAAAATATGTCCCCAACATTGGGTCTACGATTTTCTTGTAAAATCATTGTTATTTTAGCTATGTGAACAGTTAGTTTGTAACGTGTAACTATGTTCTGCACATCCAGACTGCATTACTTGCTTTATCGATTCAATTAAGCCAAATTTAGATCACTTGAAATCGTGTAGATCATCTGTTCAGCATAACCAGTGAAATCATGATGCCCCAAAAGTTCAAGAAACCGAAAATGATGCGGAAGTGAACAACTATAAGATGATTAATATTGTCTCAATTGCTTTGGATTACATTTATCATGCTAATAGCAACAAGATTTTGTTGATTATCGCTAAATTAATGACACATTTGGTATATAGGCCGAATGAAGGAGCTACGCTAACATTACATCCCCTTACCCTATTTAACAGAAATTCACACTACTTTTTTGAGCTGTGAAGCTATCAGTTGCTAAAGCTTTGACTCCTGAAAAGTATTAAGTTAATCAAGAGAAAAATACTTATGTCGGTCCAATATCCCATAACGACCTCGAAACTCACCTTAAAGTTACTTATCTCCAATTCCTCGAGTGGCGTATACTTCCAAGATACTGCTTCACCTGATCTTTACATTCTATCCATCTATCGCTGATCAATACTTGTACTGACCAGATTCGAGGCAAATTGTACCCTTCCACTTTGAACGAATTTTAACAAACACCGGCTAAGTTGGCCTGAACATACGTAAATATATGGTAAACCACTGTTCTGAGGTTAGACTAATTAACCTACCACTTCGAGCTAATCTCCGTCGATTGTCGCAATTCTGTCTATTCGAAAGTCGATTCACAGGTACTAAATTTTCACGCTGCAAAATCAAACGTGACAGTTATACATACGCACTGCCTCCTCTGTTTTTTTTTAACTTTTGAACAAAATGTTTCCGGATAGAAATTCCAAATTGCTTGGATCTAAAAATTAACGTTGAATCACGTACCCACGTACGTAGTTATCATGAATTTCATAGAAGCACGCTACTTCATAAGGGAATCGTCATCCAGTATGTAAAAACCCACAAACTTTTAAACAATTTCGAGTGTTGATAGTCGGAGAAATAGACCCCACAAAGCCATGTGAGCAATTTTAGGTTAAACTCGCCCAAGCCCATTCCCTTGCGTTCATCTAAAAAATCCCAAGAAACGATCCCAATGAACGAGAAACGAGGAAAACACCACCACGAAGAACCGGAGGCATAACAGGACACCGAAGAAATCTAACAAATCGAACTCAGTTGGCATCAGAAGCTACTCGAGCTCCAGCACTGATGGAACCCCTCCCGGTCTACCCCGGTTCCCAAGATTTTCTCAGCTTGATCCTGTCATCAACCGGCAGCGAATCAAGCGAGTTACCGCGAGGGAAGAAGCGAAGAAAGAGCGCAAAGCGAAATATCAAGACATTTTTTTTAATTAAACTTATTTCGACATTCATACTGAAAGGAAGATTTATTACGACTCGAGATGTGTGCTTGACTGGCGGAAATTTTTTTCGGTTATTTCTGGCTGACTGGGACTGGACATGGTGCGGTATTCGTGGATTTTTTTTTTACTCTCCTCCCAAGGAGACTCCTTTCAGCAGTCAAGCGACGACGAAGACAACGACCGTATGTCAGCGTGTGGGGAAAGCTACTTTCAATTTATTGCTTTATAATATATGTACATGGGTCCCGGTAATCACCCTTTATCCACCGCCTGGAAATACGTCGAATTTTTTGTCCTGTCTGCTGATGGGAAAAGGATTTCTCACTGATCGGTTCGCCACTGGCACACAGTAGGGAAGAGACGTACTCGACAATGCCAATTTTGACTCGAAGAGGCAGTTTCATTGTTTGTCACGAAAGTGGATTTTTACGGATTACGCTCAATTACTGTCGATGGTTAAGGTATTTTTTTTTTCGTTCCTGAGAATCTGGAATAGAAATTTCCAATTCAAAAGAACGCACATCAATTTTCGTCCCCGGGTTTCTCGCTTAACGGCCGTGCGAGTCTCTTCCGCGTCTAAGATTTAATCAATTCATACCAAATTTATGGGCTTTGAAACGCCATAAAAATTGTTTCCGCTGCGTGCTTTCTGTCTCGCAATTCTCAGGTTCCAAAAAGCATTCGAAATGGAGCCTTGTGATCATTTTCCCCCCGGAGTCTCGCGCGTATTGGAATGGAAGCGGTCGGCAGTGTAATTTGACTGTGCGTATCTCGAACTGAGGGGCATCGGTGGCCGGTTGTCCGTCGTGTTCGGATTGGTCTCGCTTTCGACCGATTCGAATAAATATAATTCTCTTTCTCTACCCCACCCGAGGTATGACGGTAGGTATGTCCATCCGTGCCACTCCAACCGTTTTCTCTCTCTCTCTCCCGAGCAACTCACTTGTGGGCTATAATTATTTTAAGATTCGAATTGTAGGTTCTTATTTCACAGGAATTTGGACATTTTCTGTGTTATCGCGTCGAAGGTGAGGAGCATTCCGTTTTCCGAATTTATGCTCGCCAGTGTCCCGGGATTGGGATTGTTCAAAATTGGATCAGAAATTTATATCCTTTGTTGACCCCTGTTCGACAGACGGAAAGACACAACAGAAGTGATTACGGTGCGCAAAGGTCATCTCAATTGCAAACAAGTTACCCATAAGTACTGTTACTTCGGCAAGAAGTACAGCGCAATTTTACAGCAGAAATTCCTTTGCCGGTCACACGTCCACAGATCGGTTCGAGCCATGATCTATTCGCCATCATCAGAAAATAATAATCTCATTCAGCGGAAGAAAAAACTCCATTACCACTCAACACACACAGCAGCATTGGGTACCACCCTTTGCTCCTTCGTTTTGCGTCTTCTTATTTTTCCTCCTTTCTTTTATGCTACCTTGCTTGGTTTCTTTTCAATCAATCCCATCACCGTGCACGCCATATTCTCGGTCAGAAGAAGATCCATTCCGGTCACTTCCTCTACATCATCACGCAGCAGCATTATTGGCAACATCATTTCTCCTCACTCCGCCTCGCCGTCACAATCGGCGTCATCGTCGTCGTCGTCGTCGTTGGCCGCAGCAGGCAGCAGCAGCAGCAGCCATTTGCTCCTACTCTTTTGCGATGATGAGATTTTTTCTCGAAATGAAGTAGGCGATGCACACTGAGGTGGGATGATTTGAGGTTTGGACAAAACTGAAAAAATGGAACAGACAAAAATGATCACTAAAAATTCATTTAAAGTCAGATATTTTTGAAACTGTCAGGGAATAAATAAGCACGTATTTGCTACGATTTCGCAAAGTTGGTTTATTAAAGTCCTCTCCGATGCTAAATACTCACGAATTGGACTTAACATCAAATCCTGGGAAACACTTACGCCATCTTTCTTACACAACTTCATCCACTTTTTCTTCAAATCCATGTTGTTTTGAAAGATCGTCCCTGTTTTCGGGACCTTGCCCTTCATAATCACCCAGAATTTTGAACTTTGCGGATTTGCCTCCTTCGGAACAAAAACCACATCGTTGGCTTCGTACCACTCCATCACCGGTTTCGAATAATGACACGATGCTAGATCCAGCCAGAACAGTGTGTCACCTTCGTGGAACTGGAGACTGGAGGGCAGCAGGCGCTTCTGGAGGCATTCTTCTGTATACATTTGAGGTGCCGGTCATTATGAACGCCTTGCTGAATTTGCCGCACCCACAGATTGCCACACTAAGTAGGCTTCTTGAAAAAATGTGTCAACCTTCATCATACGGAGCTTCTCCGGAATATCCAGGTGGGACTAGCCGACGAAAAACTCTTGGTCGGGGATCTGCGTGGCATCCACTTTAATGTACGTCTAGTCGTCCATTATAATGCATTTCAACTGCACCAACCATTCGCGGTTCTTATTCTGTTTATCGGTTTGGTTAGGACCCTTCCTTACCTTGAAGACAAGACTCTTCACTTTTCTGCCACTGTCAGCTCGCCGCTGGGTCGTCTGGGTATCCTAGGACCATTTTACTACACGGGACACGGTCGAATTGTCAATTTACAACTGTTTCGCGATCCACCTGTGATACTGGCCTGGATTTACCGCGACCGCGTCTATAGTTTTTTATCAAAACAAAAGATTGTGACAAAATTTCCCTAGTTTTAACCTTAGTTTCATAAATGTATACTCATACACTGAAAAAACTCTTGTAGTAAAAACTATGCCTATTTTCAAAACTACCATGAAATTTCAGTTAAATTTACTACGTTTATGGTACAATCTTCGACATTTGTGGTATATTGGACAGACTTCATATTAATATCAACCGCACCATGGTCTATTTAATCGCAGGTTAATTAAACTCATTTATAGTCAGGTGGAAATTGTTGGTGCTTGCGTATAATTTAACTCTCGAAATGGTAATTTCTACTGCGAGTACATACAAAGTTATACACGAAAGAAAGTGTTGCTTTTTTCGAGCAAAATCTTTAGATCTGCTCCAAATTGACACTGTTCTCGACTTGGCCCTGTAAGGTCCCTGTTTGCAACAAATGGAACCCTAGATGTGTTGCGATGAATTCAAAGTGGTTCTAGATCAATCAACTGACAACTGCTCTCGTATCTTGGCAGACGGGATGGATCTTTCGACGATAAGCAATGGATTCCAGGCTGTGGCGTCAACCGGGAATCCAGAATAACTCCAAATTCTTTTCCAAAGCAACACACAAGTTTTATAACAGTTGAAAATACTTTTATATAACTAGGTTTGGATTTTAAGAAACTTATAGTACGTTCGTACTACTGCTTATAATACGTGATATAGAGTATCTTGATATCAGCAACTATACATTTAGTTTTCACTGTAAATAATGTACATGTCATTTGATACCCAAATACTCTATATCTCGTAATATAAGCTGTAGTATGAACGTACTATTAGTCAACATAAAACATGAGGATGTGTTACTCGGGTTACGTAAGTCTATCGTTCAATGATCGTGTATCAGAGCTTGTAATCGAGGAGGATTTGATCTTTTAAACGAAAAAACTGTAATCATCTCGCACTTCTTTGGATTAACCCCAATTTGATTCACGTTGCACTAGTGAGCGAAGGTCTGTTGTAGTATCGAGAAGTGCTCTAAATATTGTACGAGTGTGTTTCCAAAATATTCTGGTTATACAGGCGCCCAGACCCCCATTAACTCCAAAAAAGGAACCGGCTGATGTTTTATCGGCATTAAAGCTACCCAAGTAACAATATTAGTTTTATTCCAACCGTAGAGCACTCCTCCCAGTTTTGTTGATAAAACTACATTCAAAACTGTTTTGTCCACCAACATCTCATCTATGCATCTTTGAAGCCAAAATGTGTACAAAATGTCCCACTCTATAGACGGTTGTGCAAAAAAATTAATAAAACATTTACAAGGCCATACATATTTTGAAAATGTGCTAGTGAAAGATGTTATGACCACTTGAGAGCCTTCATAAAACCTATTGGCTGCCATAAAACCAGCATAGGGCCAAATGGCCACAGCTGTTAAACTTCACGGTGATATCGTGGTGGGTTTTTGTTGTTCTGCTTTGTTCGATTATCTGCCCTTCTGATTAATTTAACAGTAAATAATATCGAAGAAAAAAAGTTGCGGGAAATTTTGTTTGATAGCTGAATATCCAAAACAAATAGAGTTTTTATTTATCACATATCATGCTCCAAATCAAATGCGCATTTAATTCTATGGTGAATATTGGCACGATAAAAGCCGAAAATAAATGCGCCTCGGAGATTATACGAGTTTACATCAACAAAATCAAATTTGAAATAAATATATTCGATAAATTAATCATGAAGTTCCTGAAAATGTATGGAATTCACTAAGCTCATCAAAAAGAATGCAGAAATCGGTTTCTGATCTACATTTCATTTGAATTACATTTAAAATTTGGAATTTATTTTTCCAGATTTCAATTATTTCAATTATTTCATGTATTTCAATATGCCGATTGGAAGAAATCACAGTTTTGCCATAAAGCCAAGTTATCTTTACAATGGCTACTATAAAAGTATTTGGTCATTTGGTGACTTTCCTCAATGCCAATTTGCCGTTTAATGCATTTACTGGTGGCAAAATGGTTTAAAAAAGCTTTTTCAACTAACCATAACAAGATAATTTGAATGAATCCTAAAACTACATTTGAAAACGGCATTTTACGAGTTCATAAAGTCAAAATAAAACCTTTGATAGGAAAAGGTTTTAAGAAGCTGTGTAGGTTCTCATAAACCTGACTAAAACTTGAAACCTATTGACACCTCTTGCTGCCATAGTAAACCCAAATTGATTTCTAGTGGCTTTCATAAAACTTTAATAAAGCCTAATAAAGCTGGATGGTTTTTGCAATGTTACTTGGGTATGGACGTTTTTTTTTTACTTTCCTTCGACAAGAAGCATCCCGGTCCCACGAAATCACACAAAAGCTGATCCAGCATTTCCACGAGGAGTTCGGGCACGCGGATTTGGAGACCGTGTTCGAATTGAAGCAGTGGTTCCAGATACCAAAGATGTGTCGTGTGATCCAAATTGAGTCAACAGGTGCATATGGTGAGAGCTGAGAAAGTGCCGACCAATGTGTATGTGTCTTCGTTACTAGTTTACCAGCCACCTTCAGTTCCGTGGGCATTGATTACCTTGGTCCGGTGGAAATAGGCATCGGTCGACTAAAGGAGAACCGTTGCCCAGTGGGCTAAAATGGACCCAAAATCCCATTAATTTAAGCAGCGCAGGATAGGAGCCATGAGAATAAGCTTATCTTATGACAACAAATGCAAGTAATTGAATGGTGTTGGTCTCATTTGGAGTAGACAACAGTAAGTGACCAATTTTGCCCGTTTCTCCACTCATTTTGGAAGCAAACTAGGATTATGGCACAAAAATTCAACTTTGTGCTACTGTATTGAACCCAACTGCACTGTGAATTTGCAAAAAAAAAGCTGAAAAACTGAATGGAACCAATTTTACTTTGGGCGGATGCCAGGAAGTGGTCCATTTTATCCGATTTTCCCTCGTACATGTATAAACTCACACAGAAAAAAATAATTAATTTTAACAAGCGCGTAGAATTTCCCCTCGTGTAATTCCAAGCCAAAGGAGCGTAAACAATGATATTGTTTGCAATCTTTCATACAACAGGTTTGATTCAGGCGTTATCTGGCTTAAATTTACATGAAATATCCCATCATTTTCTGCCAAATCTGGCATTCCCTTCATGTGTATTATATAACGCCGAAAATTCAGTGTTTCTTTTTATCTGTGCATATACAATGTGGTTCTGAAGATTGAAGCCAGTAATATTACTTTCACTTGCACTGTACTTATGTAAAAATATCCCGAAAATTGAATGGTAATGGTTTCGTTTAGGGTTGAACTCAGAGAATTGTCCGTTTTACCCGATTCTCTCCTCATACTTGAAAAAACTCATATCAAATGCGGTTCTGAAGATTGGCACCAGTGATATTAGTCTCACTTGCTCTTTACTTCTGTAAAAATGTCCGGAAAATCGAATGGTGATGGCCTTGGTAGGGTTGACCTCAGGAAATGGTCCACTTTACACGATTTTCCCTCCTGAAGACAATGTGTTGGATATGATGGGGCTATCTTTGGCGTGGTCCGATCCAAAGATGTCGCATCTGGAAACAAACTTCAAGCGGGGGGCGACCCCGGCGTATTGGTTTAC
Organism: Aedes japonicus; assembly: GCA_034211315.2. Lineage (NCBI taxonomy): Eukaryota > Metazoa > Arthropoda > Insecta > Diptera > Culicidae > Aedes > Aedes japonicus. Next base: position 16,683 of record JASCZW010009596.1, on the reverse strand, counting down.
ATCTATACCTCTCACGCCTAAGTCAAGAGTTCGAATCTCACCCCCGGAGAAGTTACGAAAATGCCCAAAAGTGGTGTTTGACTGACTACGACGGGAGATGAACCAGCCCGAGGCTGAAAATCTCGATAGTGCTTATCCAGAAATCGATCTGCCGAGGATGACTTTTCTAAGCAGCTGAAATAACACGTATATAATAAAGCAACCGGATATATGGCAGTTATACAGATTCTGATGGAAGCGAAGGCAATGATACGTTGAAGAACCATATTTTGTAGTCGATGTTTATTTGGATTAACTTTTTGTTTTCAAACTGCATCTTAGGGATGAGAAGACAATTTGAGAAGACAAGAAATAAATCTAGTTTTAAAATAACAATCTTTTAAACCACATAGTATAAGAGTTTTGTTTCAAGTATAAGGGGAGTTTGGGTAAAACAGGTAAAATAGATAAGTAAAGATCAATGGAGAGTAATATTACTGGTGTTGATCTTCAAGACTGCATGGAATATGAGTTTAATAGAATAGAAGTGGAAATTGGGTAAAATGGATTGATTGTTTGAATCATCTTTATTAATGAGCCTTTCAACCACAGCTGGTTTGGCTGCACTGAGGGTAAAATGGGCAATTTCCCAAGTTCAGCCCTAAACGAAACCATCACCATTCAATTCTCCGGATATTTTCACATAAGAAAAGTGCAAGAGAGGGTAATATTACTGGCGCCAATCTTCAGAACATCATGGTATATGAGTGTATGCATGAATGAGGAAAAAACGGGTAAAATGGACAACTTCCTGGCGTCTGATCAAAGTAAAAATTTGGTCCATTCAGTTCTCCAGCTTTTTTTTTGCAAATTTACAGTGCAGATGGGTTCAATATAGCAGGACCAAAATTAGTTCTTGGGTAATATTTCTAGTTTGCATCGAAAATGAGGGGAGAAATGGGAAAAATAGGTCACTTACTGTGGTGTACCCTAAATGATACCAACACCATTCAATTCCCTATTTCCTAGGACTCCTGCCCTGCGCCGTCTAAATTAATGGGATGTTGGGTCCATTGTTGCCCACTGTGCGTTGGGTGGCAGTCTTAACCTATTTGGCCATCACGGGGGTACATATCAAAGTCGTGCACAGTATGACATGGAATCTTGTCAAATGGTGATTGCCGTTTCCAAGTTCGGGAAGCCAAGTCATATTTTCTCTGACAACAATACCTAAATTGAGAGCAATGTGCTGAAAGTTTGACTAGTCCAAATATCGCTTGACACTTCAACCTACCCGGAACGCCACACATGGGTGACAGTGGACTGGGAATATGTTTCTTTAGAAATACTGACGGAAGTCCATCTGGACCAGGATTTAAGAACGACTTACGCTGTGATGCGACATTGAAAATCATCTCAGACCTGATGTCGATAACACCCAATGTATGAACGTACAATAGCACATTTTGCGCTGCAGCAGCTATCTCTAACCAATTAGCATTAGCATATGAAGTAAATGAATTCTATGTCTACATTTCAGATGCTACAAGTTTTATATTAGAATTATATCAGTATCTTGAATGCTATTTGTTGTAAAGTTGGATTTCAAATGCTATTTAAATGCTTGTAGCCTGTAATAAGTATTTCGAATGCAAAAAAGCATTAATGAAGCATTATCATAGCATTGCAGTAAAGCAGCCGCATATTGGGCCAAAAGCGGCATTTATGTTAAGGCGTCTTAATTGTTTGATAGGCTGCCGTAAAGACGCTTTGGAACTGCTTATTGATTACCTGGGATGTTATGAAAATACAAAAAAAAACGAAATTTGGTGGACTATGGCAAGAGATGAAGCTGGAACCTGAAAATCTCGAGAGTCTTTCTGGTAAAATTCAGAAAAAAAAGATTGGCTACAAAGCAAAGATTTGAATGTCAATACATCATTCTTATGATCAAATATAATTCAATAAATCAATAAACATGTTCGATAAAAAGACTGCGTTTAGCTTTTGAAAACGGAATTCATTTAATATACGTAACTTTCAATTTTTTTTAGTGATACAAGCCAGGAGTCCTAGATTTTTGACATAGAACAACTTCTTTGTTTTCTATACTTAGGTACAATTTATAGAAAAAACTATTGCGACCGTCATAAAAAGCAGTCAGATTTTGAGCGTTTGTCGTTTCTCCAAACATTTTCAAAACGTTTACCCCAATCGATCGGAAATATTTCTACGCGTCGATTCCAATACTGAAAACTATTGATTTTTGACATTGAACTATTGAAAATAAGGCAAATATAAGATGAAGTCTTATAATTCCATTTAACAGAGTAAATTTACTAAATGCCAAGTATTTTCCTATCACAGACTTCAAATGTAAGGGTACACCTTTGAATAATGCTTCATTCGCTCGGCAGCCTTGGAGCCAGTATTGAATTAGCAGCCACCCAGACAACCACAAGTCGTATAACAGTGTTCAAATAGTATCGTATACTCCTATATTTTAAGTCAATATCGCAATTAATTGTGGCCTTTATCGTGTTATATTTAAGTTAAATCGTAAAGGGTGCAAATCTTCGACTTATATACGATGTGTCATTTATTCATCGTATTGCGTCACAAACTACATCGGATAAACATCGCAAAGCTGTTTATCGCATACAATATCAAATCAACTCGTTAAAGAAAACAATGGAATTTGCACGTATATGGCCTCCACTTTTGCACGTATAAGCCATATTCTTTGCATTTTGTACGATTTGTTTACTTACATATATGTTTCGCATATCATAACGACAACTTTCAATATAGGAGTAACGGGATGTAATATTAGCTAGCTCCTTGATTCTAGCCTATGTACAAATATGTCATTATATCTTCGATTATCAACAAAATCATGTTGCTATCAGCATGACCGATTTATTTCAAAGCAATTGAGACATAATCAATCAATTTATAGTAGTGCACTTCCGCGTAGTTTTCGTTTCCCTTGACTTTTTAGACACCATGACTTAACTGGTTAAGCTAGACAGATTATCTATACGATCTTCAAATGATCTAAATTTGCAAAATTGAACCTATAAACCGAATAATGCATCAAGATGTACAGAATATAGTTACATGTTATAAATTTACAGGTCACATATGTAAAATAAAAATGATTTAACAAGCAGACGGTGGACCCAATGTTAGGGACGTATTTTTCTATGTTCGAAAATATGGCTGTATACGTGCCATCAGTAAAAATGTTGATATTGGTAAAATTTTACATACAAATGTCTGGGTTCGGTTAAATGTTGTTCACGCGCTCATCTTAACACAAATTAAAGGAACAAATGCTGTGTAGGTGAATTATAATGTTTTGATTGTCGAATGACCGCTTAATTATATGTAAAACTCACTTAGTGTTTTTAGCAGTTTAGAGTATAGTTTGATTGAGTGAAATTGATTGTTGGGTAGACGAATACAACTGGGAACGCCTTGAATCAGAAAATCGGGAAGAAACCCGTACGAAGATTGCATTCTACCGAAAATCAATCGAATGGGACGAACTGCATCCATGATTAGACCCAATTTGGTACCCATAGACCGACATTACATCCATATCCCTCTAAAGTTTCTGACTTCATAAAACAGGATTATTAGCTTTTCGTGACACATTCTGCAGATGGCTTATTATAAACACTGTCTTAGAAGTAATGCTTAGATCAATTTTGTTTCCAGCTCAAATAGTATATGAGTTACAATGAAAAATGTAATCGATTGTTGCATATTAGACTGACAAGGACACTACCCTACGTGCATTTTGGTTGTCTGGGCCAGCGGTGAAAGTGTCCTGGAGAGTGCACTGGCAAGCAACCATTGAACAGGTAGTTTGTTTGGATTGAAATTTATCCAAAGAGTTTGTTTGGATTGGAATCTATCTACACTAATAGGCAAAATAAAGTGCTCACTTATAATTATCATTTTTTTGAATTTCTCTCATTAATTTAGTTCAAATTAAAGTAAACAGTCAAATTAAAGCAAGTCTTTCTTGATATCTGATTTTAATGTTCTTTTCAACTTTCACTTATGGAATAGTAATAAAAAAGCAGTTGTCTCTGCCTGGGCCATTACTGATTCGAACGTTTTTTGTTTAAGTAGAGTTTTCCCAACCACTGCCTTGCTAATACTGTACTTTCTAGTGATAACCCGATGCGATTCACCGTTTTGCACATCACAAACCACCAATTTTTGGATACACAAGGAATTGCTTTCGAAATCACTACGTTCTCCATTTTTGCAACTGAATCAAACACGATCACGTGTACAAATAAACCAAGTCCAGCCGTTTGCTTCAAAGCACGTCAAAATATCAAAGCATATACAATCTAGGGGTCTTTCAACGGAAACATGTCGAAAACATATCGATTTGTAAAGCGGGCACCTTGTTTTGCCATTGTTTTTTTTTTCAGTGAGTTTTCGAGATTCAGATGATCGGCAAATGCGAAAAGGTGGATGCAAATCGTGAAATATTTACACTAATTGGCTCTAGTTCACAAGTTAAAAGTGTAGGTAAATATTATTTGAATACCATTTCAAACCAGACGAACCAATCCTGAACATGGAAGGTAAGGCCTTTTCTGGGTTTTGAGCTGCACCCAAATATTACGAGGAATAAGGAGGGAATGATGGATCTTCGTGGTTCAAGTCAACTGTGGCTGTGTCGTCATCGCGAGTCAAAATCGATCGGCAACGAGCAGGCCTCCTTAGCTGGTGCATCGATTTCTCAAGTGCAGCTCTTAAGTACACAAGATGAAGGAACTAGAGCTGAATTTAAATTTATTACATTTGATTTTCCTGCATCCAGCATCTTGTGATGGAATTTCGAGATACATTTTGTGCTATGTTTCCGAATGCGGTGCCTGAAAATTTTTCATTGAGCATAATTAGGCACTTTTTTCGGGAGTAACAACCATTCGCTACTGGTCAAATTCAAAGTCGCAGATTGTATCAACGCATCTTCAAACATTCTTCATCGGTTCTGCCAAAGCCGGAGATATTCTTGATATGTGGACTGATGCTTTCGTGACTAGAATAATTTAAGAAAATACAGCATGAGCATGAATTACCGTCACACAGATTTATTAAACACGTCATACCATGGTGATTAACTGTGCAAGATACAACAGAAAGAATCATTGAACAGTAGTCTGCACCTTTTTATTATTTCACGGTTCATATGCCCAAGAAACGTGTCCGTTAACGAAGATTACGTCGTATTCAAGAATCGTAAGATAACATAAGATGAAAGGGGAGGTGTTGATCATGATAATCGTGAATTCGAAGCGCCTTCGTTAAGGATAGTCTATGCATAAGTCCATCGAATCGAAAATCTAGTCGTATTTCTAACGTATTTCTTACTATTCTACGGACTGCGAAGTCAAATCTGTAAGAAATTCAAACGGACTTGCTAATCGATGAGTAGAACCTGCTCAAATCAAATGAACTAGATACGCAAGACAGTGAGAAATGGAGAATTGAGGACTATTCGGATCAGTTCTTTAGCATGGCGACTGCTAGAGGTTAAACTAAATATCCGTTGGTATCGGCCGTTGTAATGGCAGCTCTGACGGCATCCCATGGAAATACTGATGTCGAGCTAAGATTTTCGAAAACATCATCAATGTGTGAGAGAACATTAAATTCGTTGATCGTGATTGAAGTAATTCGGAAATGAGCCTCATTTAGTTTCCATTCCCAAAGAACTGCTGATGATGGCTAATAAAGCATATGGTAATTATAAGCAATATTTGGAAAATCAAAAACTGAAAAAGAAAGACAAAAGCAAAGAAAAACGGGAGGAGCTAGCAAGAAAATAAGAGCAAATAAGCAACAAATGAATAACATAAAATCGACGATAGAATAGTAAAAAAAAGAGTTGAAGATTCTTTGCAGGGTAAACTTCGATAAAAGTTGAAATGCTGATAAGTACGTTCTAGTAAATGTGTTAATTGTAATACCTGATTTTTTATATTGTTTATGGAAGCAAACAGGCTCCATTAAAAAGCCATTAAAAACCAAGCCCTGTTGTTGTATTCTCGCCACAAAAAATCGTTTGCTCACTTTCAAACATACTGTTTATAGAATTTTCACACTGTCAGCTCTGATAAAACTATCGGTTTCATATTGCTGTGTCTGATTTTATCACCATTTTGTTCGCTATAACTCAAATATTGACATTGAGTTAAACATCTACAAATCTTACCAAATTCCAGTTTCGTTTGACATTGGTTGCTCTCAATGTTTTGTCCACAAATCACCACCATTTTACCCACAGTTCCATGGTCGAAACGCCGAGCGAAAGCACTGTGTGATAGGATTAAAGATGCGTACCGGTCTACTGCGATCCACCTTGCTACTTTATCCGATACATCGAACAAGTGCGCCCAGACCGTTGGGGTCGACGAGCTTCGGCTAGTCCCGAGCAACCAAGACTGCTCAAATTTAGCATCACTTGCACTAATCGTCATCGGCACCAGATAGCTTCGTCGCCAAGTTCATCAACGTTCGGTGATGCACATCGTGCCAGCCATCCCAATCCAATCGAATCCGTGCAAACATGGAACACTCTCTACAAGTCGCAACCTAATCGCTCATCCGAGGATGGGGCAGGATGGGAAAATGATGGACATTCAGCCTCCACTTCCACTTCCACTTGCCATCATCAACAGCAAATAACAAAAAAAAAAACGTTGAACGAAAACACGAGATGAGATGAGCTATGGCAGCTCTTCCTCGGCAGCTGAGGCAAAAGTGCATTATGATTACGATATTATCTCATTTGCGGTCAATTTTCATTCAACGGATCTCTTTCTCCCAGCCAGGCTTGACCAATATCAGCCCGCCACACGGCGTAGATGGATGTTGTGGCTCTTCATTTCGTTTGGAAATTTATTTTGTTCCCCGCCCCCCAGTTCCCATCATGGTGGCTGCTGCTGCTGCTGCTGCTGCTGCACTGTCCGTCGAACTTTTTTTTTTATCATCATCGTCATAATAATAATGAGGGCAGAAATTAAAAACACAACAGAAAGAAACAGAATGATATCATAATCATGGTTCGAAGAAAATTACATTTTTTGTCCGGTCACGTATTTTAAGTTTTCTTCTTCTGGTGGTTCGGCCAACCGATTCGGCGGCATCATGAATGTGCCTTTTCGCCGATTGAACGTTAGTGAGTTCCAGCGAGCATAACTCAGCCGCTGACGGAATCCATTTTGTAAGTTTGACCTCAAGTGACAGGTCGTCGAACGTACGTAGCCCAAAATTCAACCATTTTTCGGCCAACGAACACCGAAATTATGTTCCAGCATTTACCAATCTGATTGCCAACGCACACACAAAAACGCGGAATCGTTCTTATACCCTTCATACCAGCAGCACACGTTTCAGCCATTCTGAAGGTCCCAAATCAATATTTTTCCATCGAAATCACCACAAACCAAAGTAAAAGCCTAATGAGCCCACCCCGCTCACAACGGTAAGGACCGGAATATGTATAGGCTGCTGCACGGCCTACCTTTCCCGAAGGAACCCACATTGCTGAGCCAAACTGAGGCAGAAATTTTTACCGCCATCCAAGCGCTCCGGCGAATATATTTATTTAATTAGAATACGCCGGAGAGTTCATTACGATATTTTTTCATTAATTATAACATTTATGTTGTTCTCTGCCCCATCCGTGCTTTCGCTTCCTTCTGCCCGAGATTGGTGCTCAGTCTCCCTCGCTCTCGTTGGTTTGTACGGGTGTGCGTATCGGGCTCACACCTTCTAAAACTCCCAACCAGTCGTGTGTAGTTTGCATATGAGTGGTTTTTCGCACCGATCTTAACAAAAAACCACACTGGTCTCACCCACCTTTTTTGCTTTTTGTATTTTTTCATCCAATAACTGTGTCCAACCGCGGGTGGAAGAAGGCAGGTGCCAAGGGCCATGTCGTGTGTTTATTCACAGAGAGGCATTTTTTCGCGATCAGCCAGCCGATCTTTCCCGCCGCAACCATTCTGTGCGACTCCGAGCGAGCTTTCGGAAAGCCTACTAGACCTTCGAGGGACATCGGAGTAGGCACATTTGGGGTGCCGAGTGAGATTAATAGATTTAGCAGGAGATTTAGATAAAAGTTTAATTACATTTAGATTACACCGAAGCCACGATGGCGTGTTGTCTCGCTTGCTCTTTTATTAACATTTCGTTGCCGAGCTACCGCGCACGAATAGTTCAAATGCGACGACGGAATTCGAGCCTGCCCCGGAGCTCGGTGACACAATCTCGATGGCAAGTTGAGTCATATGTATGCAAAGTAATTGCGCGGTTCTCACATGTCGAAGCGGCCGTTTAGCTCGGTCGGTCTTTGCTTGCTGGGCTGAGTGAATTATTTATGGGCTTATTATGAGATGGATAGCTTTTATGGATGAAGGCATTAAATTTCAGCAGTTTGTTAAATTTGAAAGTTTTGTAAGGTACTTGCTTGGTTTATACATACTCATTACTCCGAAGCAGGCATACCTGGCCAGGTATTTGACAGTTGTGATTATCAATTGGCTGCGTTGATTTATGTGGCATATTACCGGGAGGAGATTTAAGACAGCGCTGTGATTTGATTTCCAAAGATTGGATTTAAAGTTCAATCGAAATTTTACTGAATTCCTCGTGTGAAATTGGGTAATCAGATTTAAATGAATTTGACAACAGCTGTTCAGAACTAGATGACAAGTCAAACGAACGGTCCGTCCAATATTAGGATTTTCAAAACACAACGAACAAAACATAAGAAAGTAAACGAGGGGGAAATATCAAATAAACTCATAGCACACCTTCTAGAATTATTCTATAAATTGAAGGTAAACTGTCTTAGTTTATTATCACTAACATTTGCATTTAGAAAAATGGACAAAACTTGTCGGTTTTTACATGGGTTTAACTGTATCCGCACTGACAAAACTACTCATGCAGCACCAATCATAGTAACCCATTGAGTCATCCTACAAAATTTGACAGCTCTATCAGTCGAACTCTAACCGTGATGGCAAAAACAGTGAAGCAACTCCGTTAAGATGTAAGCGCGTTCAAAGAACGGTACCCCGCCGCGTCAAAAACGGACATCGAGCGACACTTTGTGGACGCCGGATACGCCCGGCATCTACAACATCTTAGCAGTCTTAGACAACAATCAGAGCATCGAAAGAAAGCCCGGTTCCGGACGACCAACGACCCTGAGCGACAAGAAGCTCCAAAGGATGCTGAAGGGGAAGACCGATGGAAAAGAGGCTACATCGCTGCGTGCGCTTGGCCGGGAGATCGGTTCAACCGGCCAAACAGTGAAAAAGTACCTGGCGATCATGAACATACATGTCAGGAAGCGGAAGTCGCGTCCACTGGTTTCGGAGCTGCAGGCAATGACGCAACGGCACCGGCTGAATAAGATGGTCAACTCGATTTTCCCGGCGAATCGCGACGTGACGGTGGTGATGGACGACGGGACCTATATCACCCTGGATGACAATGACTGGCAGAGCACTTCAGATTTTACTTCCCCCACGAAGGAAGTGAGCTCCGAGGTGGAGTCCATTTCACATACCAAGTTCCCCAAGAAGGTGCTGCTGTGGCTGACAATCAGCAAAAATGCAAACGGTATATTATATATAGGGACCATCAGAGCACCCAATCAATGCAAATTGGATGGGAAGAGAGAGAATACCAACTCCACGTTGCTAACAGTTTGTAGGATAAGGGGCTGACTCTTCTCTTAACTAATTGGTGCATCATTTTGTTAGATAGCTTGCATTTTTGACCAATTGTCCAATCTTATTGTAGGAAGGAGGTTCTATATGATTTCGTGGAATACATATTGTGAAGTGAAAAGTGACTGAAGTACTTGGAAACGCTGATGAAAACCGAATTGGAGAAGCCAAACAAATATAATAATATTGGCGTCCCTTCAAATAGTTACGATACTCTTTGGGTGACTTGATTCAACATCTGCTGTGATCTATTGCGTCTTGTAACCGTGCGAAACTTACACATTCTAGATACATTAAATAATCCGGAACGAAATTCATTCGAACCAGAGTCCCATCGAATAATGAAAACATGATTAACCCCAGCATAAAAGAACTCTTGCAGCAATCACTTGTTCAATGTTCACAATCACTTTCACCAAGCGAGCAATATGAAGTGCTGCGGAGTTAATCAGGGTGACTCATAACATGTGGAAAAGTATGTCACCACACAAAACCGAAGCTAACGCGCCAATTGGGGTTCTTGCTCTGCCAGAGTTGCAAAGTAAGTACTGATAAATACGATGGAGGCCTCGTAAATCACCTTTTTGTTCATGCAAAACATTAACATCTAAACTCAAGAATGCTTTGGAGTCCCGTAGATGTTCTGAGAAAACTGTAATGTGACTATAATCGTTCAATGATATCCCATGGAGCATTATCAACTCATAAATACGATGGAGAACTCCTAAATCGCCTTGTTGATCATGCAATACATCAACATCTAAACTCAAGAATGGTTTGGAGGACCTTAAATATTCTGAGCATACTGTTATATGCCTATAATTGTTCAATGATGTCCCATGGAGCATTACCAAGTCATAAATATGATGGAACCTCGTAAATCGCCTTGTTGATCATGCAAAACATTAACAGAAAAACTCAAGAATAGTTTGGAGGACCGTAAGTGGTGTTCTAAGAATACTGTAATGTGACTATAATTGTGCAATAGTGTCCAATGGAGCTCTGCAAATTCATAAATACAAGATGGGGAACTCGTCAACAAGGCCTTGTTGATCAATTCAAAACCTCAACATCTAAACTCAAGAGTGGTTTGGAGGATCATACTGTAATATGACTCTAAGTGTGCAATGATGTCCCATGGAGCTTTTGCAACTCATAAATGCAATGAATACTTCATAAGTCACCTTGTTGATCATACAATAACTCAAGATCTGAACTCAAGAATAGTTTTGAGTACCGTAGATATTCTGATTATACTTTAATATGACTATAATTGTTCAATAATGTCACTTGAAGCATTACCAGCTCATTAATATGATGGAGAACTCGTAAGTCACCGTGTTGATCATACAATGCATCAAGATCTAAGCTAAGGAATGGCTTGGAGGAACTTAGATATTCGGAGAATACTGTAATATGACTATAATTATGCCAATGATGCCCCATGGAGCATTACCCACTTATAAATACGATGGAGACCTCGTAAATCGCCTTGTTGATCATGCAAAACATCAACATCTAAACTCAAGAACGGTTTGGAGTACCGTATGTGTTCTGAGAATACTGTAATGTGACTATAATTGTGCAATTATGTCTCATGAAGCTTTTGCAACTCATAAATACGTTGAATACTTCGTAAGTCACCTTGTTGAACATCAAAGATCTGAACTCAAGAATGGAATAGATCTTGATCATCATTAATGCCCGTAGCCATACCTGTTTAATATTTTTTCTAGCTCCTATTTTTGCTTCTAGTTTCAAGTTTGCTGAACAAAGTTCCTTTGTAACTGTCAAAGCCGAATTTTGACAGAAATTTGATTCTTAAGCCATCTGCTTTTGAGAGGCCTAAACTCGGTTGCGCTCGAAACTCTCACCTCTCATTGAAAGCGCCAGAGCCTTGTATACACGGCCAGCCATTTTAACTCTGATTTGAGTATATTTTGACCCACTTTCATCATAAGTGGATCACCGAATTTGAGTAAACGTAACTGGGATTGACACGTCGATAAATTGAAAAGATCCATCCGATTGGAGTCGAAGTTTGTGATTTGTCGACTTGTCAGTACCAGTTACCATTTATTCAAATTTGAGTGACTCCACTTTGATGAAAGTGAGTCAAAAAGCGACTGAGTTTAAATGGCTGGTCGAGAGCCAATTCGATTATAGAGATCTGCGCTGCGGGTTGGAACTGGCGTAAATTACAAAACCATACAACCTAGTTGCTTCCCTGCTTTCGCCATGACTGCCGTAAAGAAATAGCCGTGATAGAGCTGTGATGGGACAAATCGCATCGAATAACGATCAATTTGAAAATCATTTGCGAGCACGCTCTTGAAAATATTTCAATCTCAGTGATTTTCTGCCATCCTTCTGCCATCACTTTATTGCTGTTGCGGAAGATCTGATGGAGTTCTGGAGTTTTGGAGTTTCTACATATCACCATATTTTCCGGTTTGGTATCACTTGAATTCTTCTCGTCTAAAGGGTGGAACGGTCAAAAATTGGTCAAACATGGTTAAGTACACACTGATTAGTTTATCATATAAATGATCAATCTAAATTTCTTTTAGAAGTTCATTGTCTACAAAATATAGGAAAATTATTTGATTAAGCTTCAGATTTTCCAAATGCGAACTGTCGGGCTTAACGTTTCAAGTTAACAAGTTTTGTACCGATGTAATATCCACCTTAACGTTCAACGGCTAATGTTTCACACCTTCCATCAAGTTTTGTACCGATCACAAGGGATTCACCTTGAACGGTTTCTCACTTCCAACTGTTTTTTGAGTTCTCTTGAGGTTTCTCTTGACGGTTGCCCCATATTTTTCAATTGGGCGCAGTTCCGGCGAGTTTGGAGGTGTTCTTCTCCTTAGGTTACGATTTGCATACTATTGGCGGTATACCAGTCCTGAGCCATTTTTCCGTAGTGGTTTTTTTTTTTTCAAGAAAAGCAATAACGTTTTTGAAAGCATTCCTTTACAAAAATATTTGGGTTGACAGTGCCAGTTGTCACGAAACATTCGCTTTTTAGCCCACAGGTGCAAATCACCTGCCAAACCAAGTATTTTTTCGGGAACTTTGACATTTTTTTCTACTTAAACTTATCTTGAACCTTTCCTTTTCCGGTAGCCGTATAAAACTCTTGACCTGGGAGCTGCTTGAAATCAACCTTGACGTATGTTTCATCGTCCATTACGACACAATCAAACTTGGTCAACAAACTCGTGTACAACTTACGCGCTCTTCCTTTGGCTGTTGTGTTTTGCTTATCATCTCGATTTGGTGTCACTGTAACCTTATATGTTGACAGTCCGGCTCGTTTCTTTGCTCTTTGCACTGTTGTGTGGGACTTTCCCAATTTGTTTCCGATATCTCTGATGGAAAGGTTGGGATTGCGTTTGAAAATGCTGGCCACTATTCTTCCGGTCGCTGCGGCTTCTTGGTTTCGGTTTTCTCCTGATCTCGGCTTCCTGGCAGTTTTCAGACGTTTTCAGAACACTTTTACAACATTCGCACGGTTGATTTGGCAATATTAAGTGATTTTGTCAAGTCGGCGTGGGAAAAAATTAGATTTTCCTTTCCCTCGTGTAAAATTTTGAACCGCTGCTCTTCTTGCTTCGACGCCTGTTTGACAACTGAATAGAAAATGCCAAAAACAAAATAGAGTTAATATTTCGTACACATACACCTACAAAAAGGAGGTGTTCATGTTTTCTAAATGCACGATTAAATAAACTACGTCATATTTGAGTTGACCAAGTTTTGACCGTTCCATCCTTTAGTACAGCCAACTTAGATCTCGGTCTTTCGGCCGAATCTTTCCATTCTCGAAACATTAAATAATCCGTAATGCAATTCATTCAAACAGGAGGCCTACTGCCTTCATCATCCCCTGAGTTCCGTCGAATAATGTAAACATGATTAACCCAGCATCGAAGAATTCGTCCAATTTGACTTCAGCTTCAGCAACCTGACAAATCACCATCCCACCGCCTCGAGTGCAGTACACACTTAAACCAATTTACACTATCTTAATTGCACAACATCAACAATGTTCGCCTTTCCCTTTCATTTTCGGATCAGATCTGGATTGAAAACCGTATTCCATCGGTCCGCGGCTCCCAAGAAGAAGGGTTAAAAGTCAAACCTCATTGACTGTCATCTGTTACGGAGCTGTTAGTAGTAAATAGCTTTCACTCATTAAGATTAAGCTTTCAATATCGGTTCCACAGTACGACGGGCAATTAGTGCGAACCTGTCTCAAAATATTCAACAACACATTCAACCTTATTAGCCCGCTCGTTTAGCGATATTCCGATGAAAGAAAAAATCGGTATCCACCTGCCGGATGAATTTTACTCCACTCGAATAAAGTGGAAAATTCCAGTATTACCTAATAGCAACTAGTAATTCATTTAACAATTACAAGTTCTAGAAAATCTTAGTTTAAAAAAAACTATTTCAACAAAGTTGCCCATGCCCGTCCCGTTGGTTGCGCTTAATTTGACAAGGGGGGGAAAGATCTCCACCCTACCCCATTGATGCAAGCGTTTGCAAATTTTTGTTGAATGATACAAACTGCGAAAGTGCGGCTTCTTTGTTGATGAGGTTGTTCTCTCTTATATACACCTTGCATTGTATTGAGTGGGGCGGCAGCAAGATGTCTCTTCGACAGGGAAACTCCCATCCATGGCATGCCTAGATCGGATTCCAAGCGGCGGGCGAGCGCCTTAACTTTGTGTAGACCTTTTTTTATTGCTTTCACTGCTATTCGGCGAGTAGGTAATGGCATCTCGCTTTGTTATTGTTAGTTTACTGATGAGGAAAAAATTAACCATTGCTTGTCTTTTCTCATCCCTCCACGTTTTTTTCTGCCGAACAAAACTTAGTGTGATGTAGATTCCGCCATCATTATATCCACCGCGCACTGCGCGTTCGAGCAATAATCGTAAAAAGTCATCTTTTGAACATCAACGTGGCTCACAGGAGAAATCATTGTTTGTTTAGTTTGAACGGTATTAAATAGAATATTTTACGGCCCCATAATGGCAGCATAAAAAGGAGGTGGCGAAAGGAGAAAAGGTTGGCCCCAAAATGCTACAAACCAACTAGACAAAGCAGCCAGGGTTGAAAAAAGGGCGCAATTTGGGCAACAAGTGAGCAATAATGCCTGGAATTTACGATCTAAACTCTTTTCAGCTAATGGCCATAAAAGGCAACGCACTGGCCTTTCTCTGTGGGTCAATCCAGTCGACTGGTCCAGATTCGATGGCTGATCCGTTCCACACCTGATCGAGGTCGATCGTTCCGTGCTTCAACGAGGATCGACCGAAACAGTAGACGGTAGAAGGTGGATTTAGGGAGGGGCTTCCGAGAGGTGATGGTGCAGCTATTACCGTACAGAGCGTAGGATTGAAATAATGATGATAGTGTGGCGTTATTAAAATATAATTAGCCCGGAATTGCGAATCATCAATCATTTCACCATCGGACATGGACTAGAGTGCAGAATGGGTTACTATAGCGAGCGGAGGAAATTCCCACCAAGAGCAATGATCTCGTCGTGTTTTGACGTAGGATTCCTTAAAATGGTGCGGGAATTGTTAATGTTAAGGCTACCGTAGAACAGTATTGTTCGTTATCGTGGCCTTTTTCGGACTGTAATTTTTTTGCGAGAAAAGTCAAATGCGTTAACGGTTCTGTACCGGTTCATTCTTATGCATAGGTGGAGGGTTGATAGTACCGACTCTTTTTTTAAGAACCGGTTCTACGGTACTGGAAGCGTTATTACCGGTTTCGAAGAATTTTTCAAGATTTTATTTGGACAAGAATAAGAACTCGGAATTTGTAGAAAAAAATTATTTATTTAGTAACACTTTTATTCTCGAACAAAACACAGTCATAAAAGGGTGTTCCGATCAAAATTTGGTCAAACAGTAATATGTGTGAGTCGATCAAAGTTTTTATTAATAAGTCGAATTCTTTTTCATTTTCAAGTCAAGTCATACAGAATACAGGAGTAATATTCAGCACAACTTCATTTTTACCGAATGCGAATGGCCGGGTCTTTAGTTGAACGCCTGCTATAAGATTTTGTACAGTCTCCTTGTCCACTTTATTCGACGCAGAACACCAGTCTGCCTTGAACTGTTTCCCGCTCACAACAGCTTTTAAATCATCTAAAGGTTCCGCTTGACGATGGGCCAATATTATTCAATTGGGCGGAGCTCTGGCGTGTTGGGAGGGCGTGTTGTCCTTGGGCAACACTTGAACGTTGTTGGCAGCATACCACTCCATGGCCTTTTTTCCGTAATGGCAAGATACCAAATCCAGCCAAAATAGAACGGAACAATTGTGTCGCTTCAGGAAAGGCAGCAGACGTTTTTGTAGGCACTCGTTCAGATAAATTTCCTGGTTGACGGTTCCGGTTGCAATGTAAACGTTGCTCTTCAAGCCACAGGTACAGATGGCCTGCCACACCAGATATTTCTTCACGAGCTTTGACAGTTTAGTGTGCTTGAAAATATCTGCTACCTTTCCACGTCCATGCCGTATAAAATTCCTGTCAGGAAGTGGTTAAAGGCCGCCTTGACGTAAGTTTCATCTCCGGTATCACGTCATCAAACTCCGTCAGCATCGTCGTGTACAACTTTCGCGATCGTGCTTTGGCCGACGTGTTTTGTTTATCGTCGCGATTTGGAGTCACCACTTTCTTGTAAGTCGACAGTCCAACTCGTGTTTTCGCTCTATCCACGGTTGAAGGTGCCACTCTCAACTTCTTTGTGACATCTCGGACGGAGTGGTTGGAGTTCCACTCGAAACAACGGGCAACTCTTTTTGTCTTGGCTGTGACCTCCGGCTTTCGATTTCCCCCCAATCCAGCTCTCCTGACTGTCGACAAACGTCCACCGACAACTTTTAATAC
>JASCZW010009595.1:0-77784 GCA_034211315.2 Aedes japonicus | reverse complement strand
TATATATAGATAGATGAGTGAATATTATTGATTTGATTCAGTTTGTGCATCACAAATATCTTTGAAAACAACTTGCGGCAAGGAAACATAACCAAATATCATCATTCAAGCCGCAGTTAATTCCAAAATAATAGGAATGGCTCGAACTTGATTCCAGATAGTGTAAATCAAACACTTAAAAAATCCATCACCCTTTGAACCTACGAATGGGCCATGCAAAGATAAAGGAAATTTGCCCCACATTGCTATTTGCGATTACTCGCCGCAACTCAATTGGTTTCCATTCATGAATGAAACGATTTACTCACAAAGCACCCACGTTTTCCCCATTGTGAGTAAATACGTCAACCATAGCGGGACCCGAAACGGAGGGGTGACATGGGAGGCGTTTGCTTTGAAAATTGTATCGATTGATGTTTAAACTGCCGGCATGAGACGGGGCCACGAAAATATCGGACACCTTCAAGTGTGTGAAAATAGACTCAAAGTCATTTCGCTTCACTACGCCAGCAAAATGGAGATAATTGATTCGGCGGGCATTGCGTCAAACGTACCATCGCAGATATTTTGCAAGTGGCAGCCAGTCAGAAACGTCAGAAGTCTAAGAAATTGCACCTGCTCCTGGAGAAGCGGGCCGAGAGTGAGTCAGATGGAAGAGAGAGAGAGAGAAATATCATCACTCTACTCGGAGGAAGGTCTTCATCGTCAAGGTGTTAAGAGGATTATATTTCCATTTGCCTCATTCGAGGAACTTGTAAACATCTAGCGCCTTCCACTGTCTGCTTCCACCCCCTGGCTGCATGTCAGTGGCTCATCAGAGTGAGTAGATGAAAGAAGAATCGTACGTTTTGCTAATAAATTTCGCTTTTACTCACGCTAGTCGACGTTTTGCGGTAGATCGCTTGGGAAGGTTCTGGTTCTTTGAATTTTCCGGCCCCAAGCACAAGCTTACCCGGTCCGCATCGCAGTCCTTAGGATGAAGGTGTCTGAATAGCAAACACCGCCAACGACTGCCAAACGCGAAACTGCCAGCGTGGGAGGATAAACATTTGATCATTTTTCACAATCAGAAGGTGAAAAGTGTTCGGCAAACAGTTTTATCTTCATTTATCAAACGGAGGAGTGCTGCTCTGTGCCGAGTGCCGAGTTTGCTCATCACTGGGAGTAAATTATTTTTGGGTGCTTGTAATGAGTGCGGTGTTTATTTCGAGTGCTTGATTAATTTTGCGTAAGGCAAACAATTTTGACTTAGCGGTTTGGCTGCTTGGGAGCCTAAGCGGAAGCATGGCTTTCCTTGTTTGTCTGGAGCTAACGGAGCTTTGGCGTACGGTTAATTGATCTGATGATTAAATTTCCGTTTGCTCGTTAAATGCGGAGATGTTTGCGGTGTCAAGAGGTCCTGTTTTTCCTGTTAGTTGCCTATTGCAGGGCTGGTAGAGGATTTATGGCTTGATAATAGTGACTTGAGTGACCAAAATAATAAAAATAGTGATCAATTAGTGACTAAAAAGTGCTTTCCAAATTTTTGTATTTTTTTAAATTTATTTTTTATACATTTGTTGTATAAGTGCAGAACAAATGAACGAAATGATTACCCCGTTTGCAAAAATGAAAACTACTGCGAAGCAGTATCACTTCTTGGGGTGTTTTTTTTTTAAAGACGTCTGTAACCAAGCGAGTTTTTTTAGTCCACGACCTCCTACACTTGGTCCACAGCTCGTTTTCGCAACTATGTTTCCGATAACGGGTCTATAAGGACGGTTGAAACGCCTTTCAGCATGGTCTGTTCTTGAACTAGTTCTGGCGTATTTTGCTTCTCAATTCCATTTTTGAGCCGTTGTCATGTGAAGCTGTCCCCTAAAATTTGTTGAAAGTAAGAACCATAATATTAAATCGTTGATTTGTTTTATTCAAAACAATTTTACCTTTCACTTGATTTTGCATATCTGAATTAATTGGTTTATATACTTTTCAATAAATTCAATAAGTAGGCAGTAAATTTTTGCCTCTTCTCGTTTAACGTAAAAAATTAAATTAATTGATATTTAAAAATCAACGATGCGGCAGCTGAAGCAGTAAAGGGGATATTCATAAACCACGTAGTATTTTCTGAGTGGTGTAAAGGAGAAGGAGGTGGAAAGGGGGGAGGGGTTGATCAAAGTCTACGCTCCATATGCAAAATTTCGAAAAAAAAATGTATAGAGAAAATTCTACGACGGTGGAGGGGGGCCTGGATTTTCAAAAATGGGTCTACGTGATTCATGAACAGGACCAAATTTGAAAGACCATGTGATTTTGAAGTTGTTTGCATGCTGTTTTTATATATTGAAAATTACCAAACAACTTTGGCTGTTCAACCTTGCAGATTATGAAAACGTAAGCAAAGAAGAATAGATTGGTAAACGATTTTTAGGAACAAGGAGGATGTCGAAACTTCCGTTGACGTCTTTTATGAATTACTAGCTCAACCCGGTGCGAGCGTTACTACGTTTGCAACTAAATGAATGAAAATTCAGTGGTTGTTTTTCGGAATGAGTATCGGTGCCATATTTTTGTTTGCTATTGTGTGATTTCGATAGTAGTGTTTTATTTTATTATTGAGTTTTTGTCTTTCTTTTTGTTTGTGTTTTAAAATTAATCCTCGGATCGATAGTTTCTACACTGGTTTTTCTATTTGCGTGGAAGCATTTCATAGACAAAAATTTCATCTTCTAACTACGCCGTGTCCTGTCAGTTTGTACGTATTGTTTTCTTGTTTAGCCTGAGATTAAATTCTTGTGCATAATGTTGCACTTAGAGTAGCTCAAGCATTTTCCTTTTCTTCAATAAGAAGCAAGGATGGGAAAATTCAATCGCGTGCATGATTTAAGCCGTTTCCGTATTTTGCTTCGACATTTCTTTTCCGATCAAGCACAGTCGCATGGAAATATTTCAAATGATCTCTGATGGTTGTTTATGAGAATGAATAATTCAATCAAAGCGACCGACGCAATATTCACATTCATGTTGAATCATGTAAATCATCTTTTAGCCCCCTAGAGAATCATCCATGAATCAAAATTTCAAACCAATATTAATGCAAGATTGCTTTCATGGATTTGCTTGTTGAGGGGAATAGAAGTCAACTGAATTCTATTAGCGTATTCCGGTTCACGGTTTGCCTAATATTAAAAATCATTTGTCAACCGATTTTCGACGCTAAAGTTCTGCTGATCACAGAGTTATTCGGGATTCAGATAAGATAATTTTTGACGCAATTTGTGGACCATGATGTATTATCAATGATTAATCATGTTACTTAAAAAACAAAGCAATAAATAAACATACCCCAGCAGGCTTGGGAACGTCGTTCACTCCTTCGAAATCTGGTTCCGAGGACCGCATTTCGTTCCGACAAAACATGGACTTGAGATATATAATTTTACACTGATATTCAAAGCCGAGTACGATGTAGTATCAGAGAACATTCTCAGCCACCGTAACAGTGACCAGTACCCTCATCACCCGTGATCCGGTTCGGTAGATTGCTTCCCGTTCCAACAAAACATGGATGTGCGACATATCATTTTCCAATAATATTCTAAGACGAGTGTGATTATGTACCGCAGCATCTTCCCAAACTCTAGCCATAGTTGACAGTAATCGGATCATCCAAAATCCGGTTCGGAGGATCACTTTTCATTCCGACAAAATTAGGCTTGCGACATATCATCAAATGCTAATTTTCAAGGGCGAATGAGATGGAGTACAAGAGTACCATTTTAAACGTAATCAGAGCACAATGACCAGTATTCGGATGATCCAAAGTTCGGTACCAATGACCACTTTTCGTTCCGACAAAATAATCAAAATAATCCGGATACTGGTCATTGTGCTCAGATTACGTTTGATTGAGTACCAGGAAATATTCTGAAATGTATTCTAACCACAGTGAACAGTATCAGCACAGACAAACAGACGTAATTCTTTCTCTTCATTCATCTTACATGCGTTTAATTCTCAATGTGAAATGTGAATGAGCTTTTTCGAAAAGCAGCTAGCAACAGCAAACAGCAACAGCAAACCACAATACCAAAATAACCATAGCCAACGTTTGCACTATCGAGGCGATCGAGGTGATTCAATCTTCGTGAATCAATGAATGCATTCATACACTTTTATCTGTCATTCATAGTACAATGACTTCATTGTAGGAATGATTCGACGCAAGAACAAAATCATGCGTGACCGATGTTAAATTTTTCTTCTCTATTTCCTCTCTTCTTCATTCACTCCTGTGTGTTATGATGTCGGCAAAAGATCATTCTGATTGAATTTTTTCCAAGAGCCTGTTCACAAATGATTTAAAATTGAACGCTATTCGATGCGATTTTTTCCATCACAGCTATGAAGATTTCAAACATCTATCAGAACATGCTTCTTACCCGAGAAATACACATGTTGTGTCTTACCTGGATAATTCTCATGTTTGGTTTGAATTTGTGTTTCATTTGTATGAGAGCCCCTCTTTCCTCAGGAGGGGAGAGGTCTGGAGCCATCATGGAGACTTTTTTGCCTCCAAAAACCCTCAGATGCCGAATTAAGATTCATTTGGTTGATTAGTTCTCGAATTATGCAGAAATTTGTGCTTCATTTGTATTATAAGAGTGGTCTAAAATAACCATTTCCATTCCAGACGGTGAAGGAGTCTCAAACCACCAAAGAAATATTTCTCATCTGAAAAAATCTACACATGCAAAATTTGGTTCCGTTTGCTTGATTAGTTCTTGAGTTCTGCAGAAATTTTGTTTCATGTGTATGAGAGCCCGCACGGGGGGGGGGGGGGGTGCCCTAGGCCATCCCTTATTTTGATAAAAATTGCCAAGTCAAGAATTCCACCTCTTGAAATTCCTTCCAAATTTGGCAACATTTGCTTGATTAGTTCCCGCGGTTATGCAGTAATTTGTGTTTCATTTGTATGGGTGTCCCCGCTTCCAGAAGGCGGAGGGGCCTCAAACCATCATAAGAATCTTCCCCAGCCCCAAAAAACCACTGCGTACGAATTTACACACTGATCGGTTCTGTTATTTTCCGAGTCTATAAGGGTCAGACAGACAGACAGACAGAAATTCATTTTTATATATAACAGCAGAACCCGGTGCGAGTGTTCCTATGCTTGCAAATAACGCTTTTTTGAATTCGTTTTGTTGATATACCTTCGTTCGCTTAAGTGTGTAGTTTTTGCAAAAACCGTTGGTGTGTGTTTTTAATTTATCCCTAGGATCGGTAGTTTCTATCATGTTTTTTTCTTTCTGTGTAGAGCGTGTGAGTGGAAAAAATTGGTTTTTATACTCACTACACTCGATCGCTCTTGAGTGAGAAGAAGAGCTCTCAAATTGACAGAAGCGAATGCAGTAAAATTCTCTGACGCGTGTGCTGCAGTGAGCTCACTGGCTTGGGCTCTTCTGCTAATCTAATATACAGCAGTGATTGCAAATTCGCTTTGACGCTACATAACAAAAGAAAAAAGAATAATGTTTCTTCCCGCTTCCTTTTTTTCGGACATTTTCTGCAACTCCGACGATGTCTTAACTTACAATCGTACCAGCGAATCACAGAAAAAACACTGGTGCGTCCTCGCCCAAGTGTACGCGGCAGTTATCGTAGGCGAGAGCACGTGGGCGAAGACAGATGAGAGCACGTGACCGCGATCGTTTAAAAGAGAGTGTGGTTCACTCACTCCAGGTAATCCCACCACAGGCGGACCATTCCACTCTGTCTATTTTTCACCGAATAAAACGCCACTTTGCTTTATCTGCGCTGAGTTATGGTTGTATCCTCTGTGAAGGTACAAATCTCACGCGCCGGCGTAACATTAGTGCGAAATGTCATATCTGCGTGTGCAAATGGAAAACCGCCGTTTTCATCAAAACTTGAGACTTTATTGTTAAAAATTGGTTACATATTTATTCTTGAAAGTATTGACCATCACTAGCCATAACTTTTTCCCATCTTTCTGATAGCATACGGATTCTGTGTCTAAAAAACGGCTCATCTTTCGAGCAATGTCTGGAGAATATGGCGGGTGTGGAAGGATGTCCCATTGTAGTGTCTCTAGGTAGGTTTTATCGACCTGAGAAACATGTGGCCAAGCATTTTCATGAAGCAAAATGATTTTGTCATGTCTTTGCTGGTATTGTGGCCGTTTTTTTTAATGCTTGCTTCAAACGCGTCAGTTGTGTTCGGTAGCGAGCTCCTGTGGTTTTCTCACCAGAATGCAACGGTTCATAATATATCATGACGAGTTGGTCCCACCAAATACACAGCATAAGCTTCGAACCATGAATGTTTGACTTGAAAGTGAATGTTGATGCATGACCGGAGTGACCCTATGACTTTTTACGTTTCAGGTTTTCGTAATGGATCCATCTCCAGTAACAATACGATTCAAAAAACACTCTCAGCAGTTCACACGTGAAATAACGCCTTAGGACGACTTCGGCCTTAAGTCGTACGGTACCTAATTTCCTTGCTTTTAGACCATTCTTACAGCTTTTAAACGATGTAAAATTGCTTGTCAAGTCACCCCCATTTCATTTGCAAGTACGTGTTGCGTTTGACACGAATCTTCTTCCAGTAATGCCTCCAAGTCTTCATCTTTAAACTTTTTTTATAGGTTCTTTGCCATCTACGCTGAAATCGCCACTTTTGAAGCGTTGAAACCACACACTACCAAAATGACATGTAAATTTCTGTCCCCTGAGACCGACACATGCAAGCATCCTTTAGCATAGAAGAATGAGTTCAAAGAGATGAGAAAATAAATTCAATCAAACGCATACTTCGATAAATTGCGTATGTGTCAGTTACAAGAGACATAATTTTACAAGAAACCTTTCTTTACGTTCCCCGACTTTTTACAAACATGAATTACGTCTCGTGTAAAATTCTAGGGTTTTTTTTCATTAGGGCGAATCTGCAATTGAGAGACTCTCTTTGATTTCTTTCTCTTTCATTCATATTCCATTCAGCGTTACGTTTTTCATTCAACTATTTGTAGAGTATGGTAGCCAGCACTATTGTGTTTCTATCTGTACTAAAGAATCCCTCAAAAGATTAATAATGGCGCTGTAATAAATGAAAGAGAGCGAGAGAGGAGAGAGCCTCTCATTGTTGGATTTGCCCTTTTGAAAAAAAATCCTAGAATTCATAATTTCTAAGTGTGCATTCACGACACGTTCTTTCGCTTATTGCAGCCTCACTTTAAGTTGCAGCAATCATAGCCGCAGATTTTTTCGAATGGAATGCAAAAACAAAATTTCCCACAAATGACGCTTATTTGGCTCAAATTAAAATATGCTTGCGCGCACTAAACCATATGATGCTGATAAAAATAAACATATGCAACGGAGCGGTGTTGTTGACAGATGTCTAGTTTACCAAATAGGCGTTTTTGATTCGACATTGTTCACTACTATTTTATTGGTGGCGTTATCTTTTGGAAAACGGCGGTTCACCATAATTGAGAACTGGAAGCAAAAGGCACAGAAACTGTACAATAGGTAGCAGAAATTTGATGAAATATTAAGAAATTTGCAAGCAATTGAATTAATTTACAACCAATTGAATCATTGAGATTGCATTTGAGGCGCAGAACTCGAGAGCGAAACTGTAAATAAAATCCTGTTCAAAAAGTTATTTTTTGTTACGTTACAACTTAATTGAAATCAGTCAATTTTACCCCAGAAGAATGCATCTTAACGAATACAGTGGTGATAACTCAGAGAAAACTTGTAATTTAGTTGAATTTTTTGTTCAAGAATCTTTTCATGAAGAAGATTGTGATCGTGAATTTGTTGATTTTTTCCTCTGAATTTGCTAAAGACGTTCCTATCAATCTGATCCGATCCGATGTGCATCACATAACGAACACTTCTAAAAAGTAAGATGTTTAAAACGGTTAACTTTTTGCAATCCTTAACTTGATCAACTAATACAAATTAACTTGAATTTGTAAACTACTTATTGATTAGAATGGACAATGAAAAGCTTTTAGAAGCTCTATATACAAACTTCAGCTAGGCATTTGATCGTATTGACATACTTATGCTAACACTCAAATTGAAAAAAAAGTGGGAATTGTCAACAAATAGTTATCCTTAAATGTTGAAATCTAAACGTAGGCTATACTTAAATTCTATTCGCTACTAAGCATATCACACACACTACCAAAATCTCGTGTAAATTTCTGTCCCTGAGACCGACACATGCAAGCGTCCTTTAGCGCATAAGAATGTGTTGAAAGAGATGAGAAAATAAATTCAACCGAACACATCTTTTGTCGAATTACGTGTGTGTCAGTTTCAGGAGACGTAATTTCACACGAAATCTTTCTTTACGTCTCCCGAATATTACGTTCCCCGACTATTTACAAACATGGATTCGATCTCGTGTAAAATTCATAATTTCTAAGTGTGCAGAGAGCATACATTGTAAAAAGCATTCTGTTTATTCTAAAGTTTGTCATATTTTTGGTTTAGAATAAGACACGAAGTGTAATTTTTATTGTTATAAACCGGTTTTTGCTTGATGGACGACAAATGAATGAATAGATTGTGCGTTCCACAAAACAATATTAGCTGACAAATTACTGTGATATGCAATAAACTGAAAGAAGAAACCGAGGCCAAAAAATCTATTTTTACCATTTCCTTCACTTTAGAACACTTCAAAAATTACCAAACGGCGGCATGATTCCCATTCTATGCTAAGAGAAGAATGCTCTACCCGGTTCGACTAACAACGAAGCTCAGGTAGCACTCTTAAAACGAGGACACAGGTTCTACCATCCTGCACAATCAAGCACAACCCGTTCTCTTCTTAGTTGAACTTATCTTCAATCAAAACCTCATAACTTGTTCCGCTCTGTTTCCTCTCTTCAAGCGTTTGAAGAGAAAAGCCACAACGCTTGACTATATACAGGGTTTAAGATTTTGGTTTTTCCAGCGTCTCTGTTGATTGTTTTTCCTCTTGGCTCCTTTGCACCGAAGGTATCGTTGTTCTAAAGGCCAACGAAGTGGAAGGTACGCTTCGACTTCGCCGTAACTCGACGTAGGGATTCGGGAGCAAGAGAGCAAAAAGTTCAAAGTGGTTGTGTCGTAGCTTAGAAACGGAAAGAAGAAGTTTATAGGCAGCTAAAAGGTGTTCAACGTCGTTGATGTTGGGATTTTTGCCTTTCTTCGGTGCAGTGTTTTGCTGCTGTTGGAACGGTGGAGAAAGTTCTCGTTTCAATAACGACGTCTTTTGCGTTGAAGTTGATCCGTCGTGTCCTTTTGTTATTACTCAAAATGAGAGGCTGTCTGGAAAGCTGTGGTTGTAGCGGTTTTCAAGGTTTACGTTCTATGGAAAGGATTTTCTTTTTTTGGTTCCTGATGAGCATTATTCTTGATCTATTCATTCTTTGCTTACAAATATATCAGCTTTGTTATTCAGAGCATCTTTAGCTGGGCTGACCTGAAAATATGTGGAATTTCCAAAAAGCAAATTGTCTATACATTAGGAAGAACACTTTAAAAGCAGAATAATTTGGTGAGTTTTCCAAGGGATGCAAACAAAAATTCGAAAATGAAATACGGGTCATTCCATATCAAGTGACCAGAGAAATGCATCGACCCTCTTCAATTCGAACCAAAATTGGATGATATATGTTTTCTAGGCTGCTAATCAAAAATCCAAAGTTTTAGACCAATCGGTGAACCCCTCGGCCCATGGGCTGCCCCCATTTTTTTGAGATTTTTGAAAAGTCTAAATTTTGTTTATTG
The DNA here is from genome assembly GCA_034211315.2 of Aedes japonicus. Lineage (NCBI taxonomy): Eukaryota > Metazoa > Arthropoda > Insecta > Diptera > Culicidae > Aedes > Aedes japonicus. The sequence continues at coordinate 67,984 of JASCZW010009595.1, read as the reverse complement.
AATATCTCAATAAATAAAAGAGCTAAAAACAATGTTAGATACTTTTCTGAAAGGAAATTAAATTTGCTACCAAATAAATATTTTTTTATATTTTTTACGGTGTTGCCAACATTGTTATTTTTGTGGTTGAAATATTAAATTGCGTTTTTCTCAAAATGCCCCCACATTTTTTTTCAATTTTTATGGCTCCAATGTGTTCAGCAAACTTTTTTTCATCAGAAACACTTATCGAGGAAAAACAATTTGCTTCGTCATGGAAATATTAATTTTTGAAGATTTCAAAAGCAAAGATTGTTCCATTGAATTGTGTCATCATTTCGGATACCTTGGATCACAACACAGCAACCTTTTACGCTTTCCAGAAGAAATTCATAGAATTTCTTAAATCTCAGCTGACTAAGCTGACAAAAATTTATTACTTCTCTGACGGTGCCGGTTCACAGTACAAAAACAGGTTTAACATCTTGAATTTACTGTACCATCGAGAACACTTTGGCGTTCCAGCTGAATGGCACTTTTTTGCAACGGCACACGGTAAAAGTCCAAGCGATGGATTAGGTGGAACTTTAAAGCGATTGGCGACGAGATCTAGTCTTCAAGGAACTACCATACAAACTCCAAAAGAGTTGTATGATTGGGCACGCTGTAATTGCAACTTGAATGTGAAGTTTGTGGCATCACGGCAGTGCAAGAAGCAAAAAGAACATTTGGCAGTCAGATTTGCTAATGCTCAACCCATTCTTGGAATCCGCGGAATGCATTCGGCAGCTCCAACAGCCGATGGAACTGTTCTTCTGAAGAGTACTTCGAGCTCAGAAACGTGTACCACTTTTAATCTGATTTTTGAAAAACCTTAAAACATACTGCAACCTTAAACATACCTTGCAGCACATACTGCAAAGTCAAAACGCAGCATGAAATAAATTTTGATATATATTTTATTTTATGCGGAATTTGTTAATTAGATGTGAAATATAAAATTGCTCTTTTATTTGCTCACCCGGCAAACCTCGTTGCGTAAGTTCGTATGTTTTTTTAACCCGATGCAGCCAAAGAAGAACAGATTTAAAAAAAATAAGAAATCTGTAAACCTGTTCTTGAGTTAAATCGTGACATACCGTTCCATTTCATTTTTATTTTTTTAGAAAGATAGATAGATAGCTTGATGATTCGATTGACAAAAAAATGAATCCTAGCATGAATATTTGTTTTGAAAAACAATCACAAATATAACGTAAGATGGTAATACTGAAGATTTTTCAATAATTGTCTGTTTCCACTGGTATGCGGCTGCTGAATCCGAATTAGAATCTGGCAATCAATAATTGCTAGCACAACCACCTATTGTGATTGTTATAAGACCTATTTTCAGAAAACCCTTTGAATATATTTACACTATTTTTTAATTTTAATTCATTGATTATGAAACATGATATGTTTAAAAGTGAATATCTCCATGACGAAGCAAATTGTTTTTCCTCGATAAGTGTTTCTGATGAAAAAAAGTCTGCTGAACACATTGGAGCCATAAAAATTGAAAAAAGAATGGGGGCATTTTGAGAAAAACGCAAATAATATTTCAACCACAAAAATAACAATGTTGGCAACACTGTAAAAAATATAAAGAAGTATTTGACATTGTTTATAGCTCTTTTATTCATTGAGATATTCAATAAACAAAATTTAGACTTTTCAAAAATCTCAAAAAAATGGGGGCAGCCCATGGGCCGAGGGGTTCACCGATTGGTCTAAAACTTTGGATTTTTGATTAGCAACCTAGAACAAGTATATCATCCAATTTTGGTCCGAATCGAAGAGGGTCGATGCATTTCTCTGGTCACTTGATATGGAATGACCCATATTGAATATTTTGATTTAATGCCGCGTCACATATCTGGCAGTGATGCACTGATTTTACAGACGTGATCCAACGGACATCCTGTCTGGGAGACTTGAATGCTGATGCAGTCTAGTTGGGTTCGTTCCTCAGTAATAATGATGTGGTATTTCTTCTTGGCTGCAACACCTTTCTTAGCGTTCCCTGACAGGATGAGCCGAAGCCACGCTTAATTATAAATCTAGCTAGACAGGTATATATTGGTACACAATGTGTTCAAGGATATTGACGTTTGTAGGGAACCGACTGTTGGATTCACTGAGATTAGTATTAGTCAAAATAAACAGAACAAGTAAACGTAAACGGTTCTACAACAGAAATAAAGAATTTAACTGAATAACGGACTAAGGCGGACAAAGTGATAGGTCATTCAAACGAAGTTAGACGAGGTATGGATTGATGAATTTCAGAGTACATAAGAACTAGACTTCTATTAACTAAATTATAAACGGTTGAAGAAGTTACGAAAAACCCTCCAACATTTCTAACATAAAAAGACACAACGACCTTCCAAACTCTTTTAAAGAAATCTACTCTCCTGTAAGTCCCATCAGTAAACCATTGAAATTATACTGTTGGGACTACTGAGACTATCAGACATGACTTAAACTGGTAGAATTCAAATATCTCGACGATTTTTGATTGGAGAAAACTGCTCAAACAGATTTTCACAGCACATAAATGAAATTCTTAACTACTAAAACTGAAGAAACAATCTGACAAACTAAATAATCAAAAGACAAAACGACACCATATTAAACAGTGGACATGAACATGACTAAAAGGAAGGGGAAGCAAACTTGAAAATTTAACACCTTTTGAGACAGTGTCAACAGTGTCTCTATCGACGACATGATCCGTGTACGGCTGGCAAAATGATTCGAAAGGATTTACGCAACGATAACAGCAAAAGCCTGGCGTTGAGGTTTCTACTCTATTCAGAGTCCCGCCAGTAAACCTTAAAAAATAAAAGGAAACCGCAGTGCTGTTAGTAGCCTGATACCGACCTTTTAAAAGCATTTGGATGTGATGAAGTGTTCGGTTTGGATGTATAAAGGAAAGGCTGTATACAGATTTTGTTGGCCAATACAGGGCACCTTCCACGCTGTCATTTGTTTGTTGAAATATACATTTAATAAGAAAGGTTCAGGTAATAATACAAATAATCCCAAATCTAAAAGGTACACACATGGACATTGGTCCCACTCTCAAAAGTTTGCAATATTTTCAAGAGGTCGGAATAAAATCTTCATTATTATGGCCAACTGAGCGCAATATCACTTACTACTAATTAGTTGTTTTCACACGGGTTTCCTTATCACCTTTACTTCATTCAGGCATAAAAAAACGAATTAATGTACCAGAAACTGGACGGACACTTGTGCCTACCCAGTGGAGGACCCGGATACGACCACCCATGTGAGTCTAGAGTATCGCACGAGCTGGCGAGTGCAACTGGAAGGACTATAGGTGTATAGACCTGGGGTGAGTCCCGGATACGCAATCTTAGCAGGACCATACACTGAACAGTTACAATTTCAACTGAATGTAATTGCACTATTTTCGAAAGGGGTGAATGTTATGATCAGGGTATCAGACCAATGATGACAAACTATTCGAGATGGGACGCGGAGGACCCGCTTAGGAGAAACACATCATTAGAAGCTGTAGAATAAACCATCTGTCTTATAATGCAGAGATGAGTCATTTAAATTTCTCCGTTTAAAGACGAGTAACGTTTAAGCAAGAGTTCTATGAAATTTTAAGAGTTGAACTAAACAAACTGTAGAGTGGGCTGTAATTTAGGGTTTAGCCAAGCATGGTTAGCTTATAGCAACTCAAAATTTTCAATCAAAGAGGCAAAGACTCGTTGTGAGAATATCACCAATAATCTCCATACACCAAACACTAACATTTCATTTTTCTCCACGTTTTTATACTAATCTTGGTCTGCATGCGGTTTTGCAATGATGGTTGCATGGACGCGAGCGGTTGGAGAATTCAATCAGCTGTTCAACCAGCGTCGCATGCGGTTTAGATAGTAAGTATATGGCTGAACATCATTCAGGTAAGCTCCTCACATACAATTAAGGGTGTTGCAAGGGGATGTTGAGTACATGAGACTTGGTTAAAAATAAAAAATAAACACAATACCAGACCATCATCACATACACATTGTTATGAATAAGACAAGACACAGAAATAGACAGTACACTGACGAACACTCAAGATGGACAAGAACATACACAATACATGAAAGTGAATCAATTTTATTAAAACTATTTGAATCATCACGATAAAAACAGTGACCAAATGGGCATCATAAGGCTTGCTTCATTTAGAATTGGAACAAACTTTTGCTCATATTGTGGCGCTCCTGGTGGACGGATTTGGAAGTTCTTGGCGCCCACGTGTCGGGAATTTTGTCAGCTTCACGTATGTATTTTTGACATTCCGCAAATCGACTGTACTTTGTAAACAATCAACATGAAGGCCGAAAGAAGGGAAAAAATTGTGCACAGTTATTTGGAAAATCCATTGTGGTCTGCATCTAGGCTAGCTAAACAGCTGAAATTGCCCAGAAATACCGTATGGCGCGTTTTAAAACGGTATAAGGAAACATTGACGACGATTCGGAAGCCTCAAGTCAATCGTCGGAGCGGAACTGTCGACCGGAAACTGCGTGGTAAGATTTTGAAGACGATTAAGAGGAATCCCAATCTGTCGGACCGTGATTTGGCCAGAAAATTCGGTGCTGCCCATAGTACCGTGAGGAGAACTCGACTCCGGGAAGGAATCAAGTCGTATCGAGCTTGCAAATAGCCAAATCGGACCATAAAACAGAATAGTGTGACCAAAATCCGTGCTCGGAAGCTATACGACCAGGTGCTGACCAAGTTCGACGGGTGTCTTCTGATGGACGATGAAACCTATGTCAAGGCTGACTTCGGGCAAATCCCAGGTCAAACATTTTACTTGGCAACGGCTCGAGGGGATATTCCAGCCACTTCGGGCAAATCCCAGGTCAAACATTTAACTTGGCAACGGCCCGAGGGGATATTCCAAATGTTAGCTTAGCTCCTTCATTCGGCCTATGTACCAAATATGTCATTAATTCAGCGATAATCAGCAAAATTATGTTCCTATCGATTTAATACAAAGCCGACAATTATTAATCAATTTACTGTTGTTTACTTTGGTGTAATTCACGATTTAATTCAGCTTTTAAGATATCATGATTTCACTGTTAAAGCTCAACAGACTATCTCTATGTTCTTTGAATGATCTATATTTGGCTAAATTGGACCGATAAACCGAATTATGCAGCCTAGATGTACAGAAAATTGTCACACAGTACAAACTACCTGTTCATAAGGAGTGTATCGAAAAGTAGTTATAAACTTCCAAATAATAAAATAGGCATGAAAACATGGTTAAAATTAACATACTATTTCAGTTTATTATAGCTTAACATGTTTACAAAAGATCCAAACGGAAAAACTAGTCAACATGTTCATTTCTGTAGAATGCCCGTACCTTTGATTTGACACCTGCCATCAAATTCTGCACAGTGACCTTTGTGCACTTCCTGGATGCCGCTGCCCAATTTTTCTTAAAATTGGTCATGTTTTGGGACACTGTACCATCCTTCTTAAATATACGCTTGACTATTGCCCAATAGCGTTCGATCGGTCGCAACTGGGGACAGTTTGGTGGGTTTGGTCAGCCACTGTAGAGTGGATTTGGTGTAATGTGCCGATGCCAAATCTGGCCAGAAGAGAGGAGGGGACTGGTGCTTTCTATACAATGGTAGCAACCTGTTCTTCAAACATTCCTTTTGATAAATCTCAGCATTTATAGTTCCTTTTGTATAGAAAATTGAAGAACGCAAGCCACATGTGCAAATAGCTTGCCAAATGAGCACCTTCTGACCGAATTTCTCCATCGCAACAGTCGTATCTCGCGGTTGGCACACGTTCCCCAACAGATTTAGTATAAAACTGCGGCCCCGGTAGCGTTCTTGAATCTTCTTTAACGTATGTTTCGTCATCCATCAAAATGCACTGGTCGACATTGTCCAAAATGCAGCTGTACAGCTTTCGAGCCCTGGTTTTGGCACGAGACTTTTGTTCCGGAGTTTGTTTGGGCACTTTCTGCTTTTTGTACGTCTTCAAGTCATTCCTGCGCTTGATTCGTTGAATCATCCGATGCTGGTCCTGAACTTCTTGGCTAGATCGCGAGTAGAGGCAGATTTGTTCCGTTGAATATAATCCACAACTTTTTGGTCCAAATCGGGGTTGCTGGAGCCGGGTTTCCGGCCACTTCTTGGTAAATCCTCGAGGGAGCACTCCTTACCAAACTTTTCGATGATGCGTTTTACACTTGCCGGGTGAACATTTACTCTTTTCGCAATCTGGTTGTAAGTAACACCCTTTTCGGTTGCACCAAGTGTGCAGAATTTTCTTTTAGTCTCAAATTCAATTCGCGACATTTTGAATACAACTTTATCAACGGAAATGAATGAACCGAATAATCATTTTTGACATGTAAACAAAGCAAATGGCGCTTACACGCTAAAAATATATACAGTAGTTTATGCGTAATAACGCATCGAATGTTTATAACTACTTTTCGATACACTCCTTATAGATAGAATAGCAAAGATTTAACAAGAAAACCGTGAACTCAGTGTTAGGGACATATATTTTCTGTCATCCTGTTGTCTGGAAAACTTAGTAAAAATGATGTTATTTGTAAAATTGTCAATGAAAATGTATGAGTTTCAATTGTATCTTTACCAAATGGCTCATCCTAAAACAAACCAAAGGAACAAAGCCTGTGCCTGGTGAATTATTATGTTTTCATTATCAAAGGGCCAATAAATCATATGTGAAAATCTCTCAAGTATTTTTGTTTTGTGAAAATTTATGTTGGGTAAAGCAAATAAAGCTGGCAAAGCTTGAAATCATAAAATCAGGAAGAAACCCGTACGAAGACCGCATTCAATTGAAAATCTACTGAATGGGACGAATTTGCATCCATTAATAGACCCAATTTTTGATGCTTATAGACCGACATTAAATCCTTATCCCTCGAAAGATTCTGACCTTAAAAAATGAGTCGTACAGTTTTTCATGATACATACTACCAAGTGTCTTATTAAACGTGTCTAAGCAAGTGTATAACTAGTTTATCATTGCTTACAGCTGAAAAACATTATGAGTTATAATAAAAAATGTTATCGATCATTGCATATTAGGCTGAGTTGAGGGACACAAACCCTACCTCATAAATTCAGTCACGAGTCTTTCAAGCTGATTCAGCTGGTCCATGGGCTGCCTATTCGCAGCCTAAAATAAATCCTCTAAATGTTCATCAGATTACTGATGCTCTGACCAAACGCTTTTCATCCCGGTGTTGTTCGGCGACCAACTGTATTCAACACTGAAATTCAAGAAATTCTGGAATGTTCTGTTATTTGCTTGCGCAGAAACTGTAGATATTCTAATATATGCGTTATGTCGGACAGTCAAGAAGCTCTAAATACGTTCAAGCCAGCAACATGCAATTCCATGCATGTTTGGGAATGCATTCAATCACTCCAAAAGTTGTGATGTGGTAATCAAATCAATTTGTACTGGGTTCCTGGCCATTGTGGAATTGATGGAAACGAGAGAGCTGATGAACTAGCAAGACTTGGATCGTCTCATCAGTTCGTAGGACCGGAACCCTTTTGTGGTTTATCTGCTTTTTCACTAAGAACTGAGATGAAAGCCTGGAAATGCTTGAAAGTGGAGGCAAACTGGAACAACACTATCATAGCTAGGAAATCAAAGCGGTTTATCTTCTTATTTGATATTTCAAGCATATAAATTTCACAATTTGCTTATTGCTTGCTCTCAACTTAGTGTTCTATTTTCACTTCCACCGTTATTAATTGAGAGCATCCGATGTCAGATACAATTTTGCATAGGTATGATTGTTTGGTAAGTAAAATTAACCCTATGCCCAAGGAGTCCTGAAATTTTTTTTAACGAAAAATTGGTAAATCAGACCGGAAATCGAACTCAGCCACCTCCATGGTGTTGCTTTGTAGCTGCGTCTTTTCCGACTGAGCTAAGGGAAGACCACGGTTCATCACTCCAAACATTTCAATGACTCACAAATTAATTGATCTCGGTAAAAAACATTTAACCTTACATACAGGCCTTATAACTGGTTACTGTCCGAGCCGAATCACTTGACGCTGATAGGAAAACTTCAAGATGATTCATGTCGATTTTGTGCCTGGATAAAGAAGACTCGAAACACTTGTTATGCAACTGCACGGTAATCGCAAAAAATAAATTTGTTTAAATTCTTCAGCAAAGGGCTACTAAAGAGTGTTTCAAGCAAAATTTGGTCGAATTAAACGTGCCAAATTTCCTTTCAGCGTGCATTAAAAATTTTTGCACATCTGACTTTGAAGATGTGTGCGTGAATCCTCTATTTTGATTTTGAGATTAGAACTTCAGTTATCAAAACGTCGTCGAAGGAAGAGAAGCAACGCCGATGGCGAAATTGTTGAATGTGGCTAAATCAACTGTTACCAACGTATTAAAAGTGTTCGGTGAACATTTGTCGACAGCCAGGAAAGCTAGATCGGAGAACATCGAAAGCCGGAGGCCACAGCGACGACAAAAAGAGTTGCCAACCTCTCCGTCCGAGGTGTCGCAAAGAAGCTGGGAGTGCCGCCTTCAACCGTGGATAGAGCTAAAAAACGAGCTGTACTATTGACTAACAAGAAAGTGGTGACTCCAAATCGCGACGATCAACAAAACGCGTCGGCCAAAGCACGATTGCAAAAGTTGTACACGACGTTGCTGACAAAGTTTGATTGCGTGGTACTGGACGATGAAACTTACGTCAAGGCAGACTTTAAACAGCTTCCGACAGGATAGGAATTTTATACGGCAACTGGATGGGGAAAGGTGCCAAATATTTTCAAGCACATTAAACTGTCAAAGTTCTCGTAGAAATATCTGGTGTGGCAGGCCATCTGTACCTGTGGCTTGAAGAGAAACGTTTACATTGCGACCGAAACAGTCAACCAGGAAATTTATCTGAGCGAGTGCCTACAAAAACGTCTCCTGCCTTTGCTGAAGCGACACAATTGTGCCGTTCTATTATGGTCGGATTTGACACGTTGTCATTACGGAAAAAAGGATATGGAGTGGTATGCTGCCAACATTGTTCAAGTGGTGCCCAAGAACAAGAACCTTCCCAACACGCCAAAGCTCCACCCAATCGAACAATATTGGGCCATCGTCAAGCGGAACCTTAAGAAGACTCAAACAGCTGTTGTGAGCGAGAAACAAGGCAAACTAGCGTTCTGAGGTGAATAAAGTGGACAAGGAGATTGTACAAAATCTCATGGCAGGTGCTAAACGAAAGACCCGGATTGCCGGATTGCCGGCATTCGTTAAAAAGGAAGCGTAGCTGAATATCTCTCCTGTATTCTGTTTTAACTGAACTTGAAAAAGAAAAAGAATATGACTTACTAATAAAAATATTGATCGACTCACACACATAACTGTTTGACCAAATTTTGATCGGAACACCTTTTAAAACGCTCTGAGATATAGAGAACAAACCCCAGTATGGTTGTTTACGTTATTCGGTGTTTTTATACCGCCATTGGACAACGCTTTAAGTAAAACATTGCAATCACTTCTAACAATGGTGATGTGTCATGTGTCATGTGGTAAAAAAATTGGAAAAGGTTACCTGGTTGCAGATCATATTATTTGGTCATGTACTGAGCATCATGGAGTCAGATTTTAGATTTATACGTACCGGAACGAGATATTTTGGCTTTACGGGCCAGGGAGTTTATGAAACTCATTTATTTGTTTTCTATTAACATTACTTTAAGTTTGTAGTTTGATTAACCTGTTTGTCTGGTTACAATTATAAGATTCATGTTGTTACTTTTTTTTTGACATCTTAAAATAATAAATTTACAGTTATGAGTAAACAATTAGAATGTATATTTTACATGTGTTTTTTATCGAAAACCAGAAAGTATAAGCACACCTTATGTTAACGGTCACTTTGAATATAATGAAATATTTCAACATGTTTTGGCTGCGTCCTTTTGTTTGCACATTTCTGAATGACATAGCATCAAAAAAGTGCTCAGTTTTGTGTTACCTATCAAAATGCGCGGTCTTACTCCGGAACAACAAAAAAGTATCGTGCACAAATGGTGCAGTGTGAGAAAATTGACCAAGAAAGAGGATGTAAGCGTCGGAGCGGTACGATCTGCGATTCGAAAATATAGAGAACAGTGTACGTTTGAAGATGCGCCGAAGAGTGGTCGGAAATCCGGTCCTGTTAGTCCGGATATCGATAAAAAAATAAGGGATGCCTACAAGCGAAAACCAGGGACTTCCGTTTGGGATGTTGCGAAAAAACTAGGAACCTCGACGAGTAACGTCATGCGTGCCAAAGAAAGACTTGGGCCAAAAACATACCGAAAGCAGAAAAAACCCAAAAGGAACCCAAAACAGGCCACGTCCGTGAAACCACGGGCCCGCAAACTCTACGATTCGTTGTTGTGTAGAAATTCTGGGTGTTTAATTATGGACGATGGAACGTATGTGGAACTAGATTTAAAAACGCTTCCCAGACCACAATTATATACTGTAGGCGAAGATTAAGATATTCTCGAAACGGAGAAGGCAAATTTTACCGAAAAATTTGGTAAGAAGGTAATGGTTTGGCAGGCATTATGTGAGTGTGGTAAAACATCTAGTTCGTACATCACAACGGAGACGATGAACACTCAGAAATACGTTAAGGAATGTCTCCAGAGGCGATTATTGCCGATGATGAGGCAGCACGAAGGTCAAGTAGTGTATTGGCCTGATTTGGCGTCATGTCATTACGCAGAGGACACTTTAGAATGGTACAAAAGTCAAAATGTTTCGTGCTGAAAGACACGAATTCGCCAATCAGCCCGGAGGCACGGCCAATCGAGACTTTTTGGGCTTTAACCAAAGCAAAGCTTCGAAAATTCATAAAACCAGCGGACGACATCCAAAACCTTAGAAAAGATTGGCTAAAAGTGGTCAAAATGGTGAAAAGAACCACTGCGCAGAAGTTATGGCTATGATTAAATATTTTGATTAAACAAGAGTAAAGTATCACATAAAACACAAATACAAATATGATTTGATAAATAAAATTATTAAACTAAAAAACATGACTTTTTGGTTATTTCGAAAGTGTGCTTATACTTTCTGGAACAGCCTATAGATCATACAATAATGTTCAGCCCCTTTATTTCGTCCATAAAATTGTTATTACCCTTAACCTCGAGACGTCCACGAGAAATCGGTTCTCCCCCTCTTAACCTTGTTTTTGAGATCTATTTTGCCTATTGAAAATGAAAGATAGTACATAAGCTTTCGGATTCTGCGATTAATTATGATAAATGCTGCCAATGGCTTTCTTGTTCACATCCGAAATAAATGCAACAACGATATGTTTATAGAAATAATTGAAAAAATAGCTTAAAGACGAATGAAAATATCAGAAGCCATATCCAGCAATATATTTACCTGCATTAAATCAGCGTTCGGCTGCATATAAAATTTCCTTCATTGTTTTACAACTTTTGGGCAGAAAGTTATCTGACCCAGTGTTATTTTCATCAACGAAATAATGAAATCTTCTTGTCTTGTTCCCTCAAAGTAACAGCTTTTCTTCCATTCTCGCTGGGGAAAATCTTGTCCATCAGCAGCTAGCACAGACAACTTGCAGCCATTGTATTCGAGCACAATTTAACTTTTCTGCTGCTGCATCACCCTTCAGTTTGCTTTCACTTTACACCCTTTTGTATATTTATTGCAACATAAACCACTTTCGGGCGCTAGAGCACACCATCTCCATATATTTCGAACACTGCACCCGCATTGCACCTCTCAGAACTTCTCCATTTTCCTCGTTATTTTCCGCACTAAATATTTCATCACAAAAACAGAGCAAACGACAATTTTTGTTTTTCAGCACGTTTCCGGAAAACTCTTTTGTTTCACATACACACACACACACACACTTAAGAACAATTTCGAACTCACTGTCTGCAAAGATGGATTTCACTGCTTTCTTGCACTCATCTGCCAGAAGAAACCCACTTCTGGGCAGCTGCAGCATCATCAACAACAACAACAACAACAACACCAACTCATGTCGTCATGTTTGTAGTCCATTTTTATGCCCGGCTTTCGACGGTGAAGGAGACAAATTTCATTTCCACTTTCTTCGTCCTACAGGCCAAGGCAAAAAGAAAAACCTAAACGAACATGCCGAAATAATGAACGGAAAAAAAACACAACTTATTTCTCCTCTACGAGACAAACACGGCGCGCACTGAGTGCATTTATTTTTATTTATAACTGGGTGATTCCACGACACGGGAAGTCTCTGAGGGACACACACTTTTTTGGACCACTCTTGGACGCTGTTGGATGACGACAAATAGCGTGGAAAACGGTGACGGTTCGCACAGGCCGACAATTTGCGCTTCCCAGCAGGATGGAGCGCTGTTGCAATGCTTTTCGTGGCCGCCACTTGGCCCCTTTGCCGCCGTTCCGTTCACCGTCGGTTGGCTGGTGGGTGGTTAATAGAGCAGCATTTCACAGCAGCTAGCTACCCCACAGCACACACATGTGGAGACGCACGGTCGTCGTTAGTCGGCGAATGGTCGATTTAGCATTTCGCACATCTCGTAGCCGCCCCCAGGGGCAGGATTGGCTGGATGTCTGAAAGAAATAAATAAGAACGTTAAATGAGGGACTGTTTTTTAATAATTTTGCGAATGCGGCGGCGGCGGTGGTGTTTTTTTTCTGTTTCATCAATTTTCGTTCCGCTTTCGAAACGACTGCGGAGGAGGTTGGTAAAGGTTGAAGGGGACCCATTTCGGGCGTGATATTATCGAAATGAACGCAATTTCAGCTGAAGATAGGCGGATTATCATTTTGGGCTTCAGTTTTGGATTAGTTGAACGGAAGCGAATGGAGTGCTATGTGTATCATTCTTGTTTGCGCTTTTGATGGCATTTGTCAGTTGTTGTATTAAAGTCCAATTATTATAGTGCGTTGCATTTTCAGAGAAGAGGCCCATTTTGAAAACACATACAACTCATTCACATCCACAAAATAATCACTTATAAGTCCAAACTTCAAAGGAACACTAGCTTCTCATAAAATTTGCCATTATCATAAATTTATTGCCAAGTATCGCAAATGGATTCCATTTGAGCAATTTCAAGAGAATTGGCAGTCCTCGTTTCTCGTGGGAGGTTGTGTCTTTGTATCTGAGCATATTAAAGATGCCGGTAATGCATCTCAAATTTAAAAACAAAGTGACGGGTACCTTAGCTGAAAAGCTCGTTGGATGACAAAATTAATGTTGACAAAGATCAATTCTCAGCAAAAGCGGATATAATTAAAGGGTGTCCACGATTAAATTGCCACACACAAAATTGATTCGCAAAATTCGAGTTTTCATCCGATTGCCATCAAATTTTCAGGGATTGAGAAATAACTATTAAACATCATTTTACCATTTTACTCGTATTTTATGTACAGTCCATACGCAAATGCCCACACCTTGGCTTTAACCCCGGCCATAAGATTCTGCACAACCTGTGAATCAACCGTTTTTTGCATGTAAACCCATACTTTCTTCAGTTCCTCGACTGTCTTCACTACCTTAGGTCGTATAAGAAGGTGCTGCTTCATAATCGCCCAGTACTTCTCGATGGGGCGGAGCTCCGGAGTGTTGGGAGGGTTGAACATTTTCGGCACGAAATTGACCTTATTGTCCGCATACCACTTCAGCACGTCCTTGGAGTAGTGGCATGAGGCCAAATCCGGCCAGAAGATTGTTGGGACGTTGTGGGCCTTCAGGAGAGGAAGCAGCCGCTTCTGGAGGCACTCTTCTATGTACACCTGTCCGTTCATCGTGTTCTGGGTCACGAAAGGTGCACTCCGCTTCCCGCACGTGCAGATGGCTTGCCAAACCAGGATTTTTTTCGCAAATTTGGACATCTTCTGAGTGCGGACATGCTCCGGAACGCTGAACTTATCCTTGGCCGTGAAAAACAGGTTGCCGGGGATCTGTTTGAAGTCGGCCTTCACATATGCTTCAACTTTCGTCAGCATGTTGAGGTACAACTTCCTGGCACGGGTTTTGGCGGACTTGTTCTGCTTCTCGTCGCGATTAGGGGCCTTTTGTACCTTGAACGTTCGAAGCCCAGCCTTAGTTTTGGCCTTCTGGACAAAACTTCGGCTTAGGTGCAGCTTCTTAGCCACATCCCGAACGGAGGCGTTCGGATTTCGGTTGAAGGCCCCAACTACGCGGTTGTGATTTTTGGTGTTGTACGGAATACTTTTTCCTTCACTTCTGGGCTTCCGATCGGTGGTCAACCGTTCCTCGAACCGCTTAATTACTCGCGACACCGTGGAATTCGCGATTCCCAACGTTTTACCGATGGAACGATGCGAGAGATCCTCGTTCTCGTGATGAATGCGCAAGATTTTACCACGCACGAGCTGTTCTTTCGACTCCATTTCAGCGAGTTTTGATGTAAATAGTGCACTATGAACTAAATCCGCCCAAATTTTCATTAAATTCTACCCAACGGTTAAAAAGTTAGAGCAATTTCATAGTGTGGCAATTTCATCGTGGACACCCTTTAAAGCGATAAAAATATAGTACAAAATAAGATGATATTTTCCAAAGCAAAGTTTATTTCAAATTAAATGTGAGGTTTTAAAAAAAAACTGGTTGGTTTATCAATGATTGCTTGAATGATTAAAAAAGAGCGTAGCAAAGATTTCAATGAAGGGGTGAATTTTTTTTTTTAAATTTGAGTTTAAATTCCGAAAAAAAAACCAATAATGATAGTTAGGTATCAAGTTATTGATATTATTCTGTCCCCAACCAGAACTCAATGCAGTGTTTGTCTTTGAAGCGAGAAGTAACTTTTTGAATTACAACTCGAATTGTGTAGACCTGAAACAGTAAACATATTGAAAAAGGTACACGTTTGCTTTTTTTCATCTTCTTATTTGCTAATTGATATCATTATCTTCGTCATGTAAGGTTCTGCCTCATTTTACATGATGTATGATGTATTTCTCGGTCATATTGAATTTTGCGATCAATTATTACAGCATTCGCCTGGAAATTTTCGTCAACGCTATAGTGTTTACACGAGTAAAATGGTTGATTTGATATGATTAAAACTCTACACTTACGCTCTAGTAAACTTTTTCAAATCAGAGCCCACCTATAAAAATTGATGATGAGTTCAATAATAAACTTTTGAGTTACTGTCACAATTTCAGCGTAATTAATTAATTTACTCATTGGTTTCTTGACTCCACGAGCCACCATTGAGTTTGAATGCGCTTTCGCAACGCTCTTGTGAATAGTTTTATAATTTTAACTTGTTTTATAATTATAAAGATCCACGCGCGAACCTTCGTAATCAATTATATGTGCTTTTTTGCCACAATGCGAGTACAAACATGAAGTTCAGTTTTATATCGCTGCCATGGAACCTTACCTTACCTTACCAATCAGACTAAGGCCGGCGTGGCCTCTGCTGAACACAGAAGTTGTCTCCATTCTATTCGGTCCATAGCTGTTACTCGCCAGCCTTGCTGTCTGCGGAAGGTCCCCAGGTCGCCTTCTAATTGATCGATCCACCTTGTACGATGGGAGCTTCTCCCAGCAACTGGTGCAATTCGTGGTTCATTCGCCTCCTCTATGTTCCGTCTTCCATCTGCACTCCACCGTAGATGGTACGCAGCACCTTCCGTTCAAAGACTCCAAGGGCGCGTTGGTCCTCCACTAGCAATGTCCATGTTTCGTGGCCGTAGAGAACTACTGTGAGGTGTGAAGGTAGTTCGCCTCCCCACGGTGCACATTGGAAACGTTAAGCTCCCCTTAACGGCTAAACGAACTACGGAGGGAGCGTCCTACGACGCATTGGGGTGGATGCCAGTAAAACCCCAATTATGGCAACTGGCTGCGAAAAGAATAACTAGTGGTACCGTTGCATTCGGGCTGGCGCCTGTGTCGTCTCCCTCAGTACTATCGGGTGACACTGATAGGAAATGGCGAGGTTCCCGCGGCACAGGTCGTCTCCGTCCTGTTAAAACCTTGGCAGGCCTCCAGTACGTTCCATTCTCCACCGCCTGACATCGCCAGTCGGGCGGGAGTAGGCTCAGATGACCCTATACCTGTCTTACGCTGATCCGGCTCTGAACACGGTTCCCCATGAAGGGCCGTGTCAACCCTCGCATGGCCTCCCTGCTTGCATAGACAACCATGGGATCACAATAGCGACTACTCAACGTGGGTTTGGATAGCGGCTGGAGGGGGGACCTAACAACATGGAGGAAACGAAGAAACCCCAGGAGAAGGATAAAGCAAATCCGTTCGCTAAAGGCGGCCTAGTGGGAGACCAGAGTGGTGGAATCAGGTGTGAGCGACACGTGCGGTAGTGCTACAGCATCGGAGGCAGGTGTCACCAAGCTAGGTGTGGTCATGGATGGGCCAGGACTCATCCGGGCAATGGATAGGATGCGGGAAACCCTTCCTAAGGTGATGGATGTGTCTGAGCAGTTGGACGCGATTATCGACTTCACGTCGTCGCGTAACAACATTGCAGAGGACCTCAACTTTAGCCTTCTGAGGCTACGCATGACAGTGCAGGCTGCATGCAAGAAGAGGGAAGAGCTGGAGGCCAAGCTCCTAGCCGAGCAAAGTGGGGGGGGGGGGGGCAAGTGCCCGGCCGCTAAGGGTATTCCAACGAATCAACAGTAATGCAGGTAACCCAACTAAACCTGAACCATTGTTAGGTCGCCCAGCAACTGCTGTGGCAGACAGTTAGCGAGTCGGCATCGGATATCGCCATTATTTCCGACACATATCGCATCCTACCCGGCAACAGGAAATGGTTTGCGGACAGGGCTAATATAGCAGCATTATGGACGACGGGCAAGTACCCGGTTCAAGAGGTTGTGTCTACCACAAACGAAGGCTTTGCGGTTGTAAAAGTGAATGGAGTGTTCTTCTGCAGCTGCTACGCATCGCCAAGATGGTCGATCGAACAGTTTACCAATATACTAGATCGGATGACAACGGAGCTAACTGGCTTGACCCCGTTGGTAATAGCGGGGGACTTCAACGCTTGGGCGCTCGAGTGGGGGAGCCGCCTTACCAACCCTAGGAGCCAAATACTTCTGGAGGCCTTGGCTAGGCTCAACGTAGACCTAGCCAATGTGGGTTCCAAGAGTACCTACCATAGAAACGGAGTGGAATCGATCATCGATATAACATTCAGCAGTCCTGGGCTGATAAGCAATTGGAGGGTGGACGATAGCTACACCCATAGCGACCACTTGGCGGTTCAATATTGTATCGTCCATTATACAAGGCAGCGTGTGGAAGGAGGAGCATCCACTCCATTCGCCCGGAGATGGAGGACGTCCTACTTTGATGTAGAGACTTTTAAAGAGGCGCTTGAAAGGGAACGGAATTTACGTGAAACCCAGGAACCATGCGGACTCGTTATGACACTTACACGAGCGTGCGATGCGACCATGCCGAGCGAAGTCAAACCGAGGAATGGGAGATCGCCGGTGTATTGGTGTACGGAGTCGATTGCCGACCTCCGAAGAACATGCCTCCACGCAAGACGGAGGGTGCAGAGAGCGCGGTCAGACGCCGAGAGAATCGAGCGTAGAGGGGCGCTAGTCACCGCGAAGGCCGCACTAAAGAGGGAGATAAAGGACAGCAAGCGAGCCTGCTTCGAGGGCCTGTGTCAGAGGGCCAATGCCAACCCGTGAGGTGACGCCTATCGGGTAGTAATGGCCAAAACCAAAGGATCGGTGGCTCCAACCGAGCGTTCATCAGAGCTGCTGCAGGTGATCGTTGGGGGACTCTTTCCGAGTCACGACCCGAGTTCATGGCCCCCCGCCGCCGTAGATTTGTCCCATGACCAGCGTTCCAGTATCCCAGACCTTAACGCTGTCATAGCGACGGAAGGATGGACATCTCCGCCGAACACCCGTGACCACGTGGGCATTGATAACGGCACAACGGGGGCAGGCGACGAGGCGACGGTGACGAATGAAGAACTCATTGCTATAGCAAAGTCGCTAAAGGTGAACAAAGCGCCCTGACCTGATGATATCCTGAACCTGGGCATCAAGACAGCTATCTTGCTGGATCCCGGAATGTTCAGGGTGGTGATGCAAAAGTGTCTGGACGAAGGCGTCTTCCCGGACGCCTGGAAATTCAGAACCTTGTGTTGCTACCAAAGACAGGGAAGCTACCAGGAGATCCATCGGCAAATAGACCTATATGTCTGTTGGATACAGCGGGTAAGGTGCTCGAGAGGGTAATCCTCAACAGACTGACAACGTACACGGAGGGTACAGGCGGTCTGTCGAATAATCAGTTTGGCTTCCGCAAAGGAAAGTGGACGGTGGATGCCATCCTGTCCGTCACCCAGACGGCTGAGGTGGCAATCCAGCGCAAGAGGCGAGGAGTACGCTACTGTGCAGTGGTCACCCTTGACGTGAGAAACGCATTCAATAGCACCAGTTGGGTGGCTAATGCCAACTCGCTCCAGCGCCTACAGGTTCCTGGGTACCTGTACAAGATTCTCGGAAGCTACTTCCAGAATCGCGTACTGGTATATAATACAGAGGCAGGCCAGAAACGAGTACAGATCACCGCAGGCGTCCCACAAGGTTCGATCCTGGGTCCGGTGCTATGGAACACGATGTACGACGAGGTACTGCGGCTTGAGTTCCCGAGCGGAGTAAAGATTGTCGGGTTCGCAGACGACATTACCCTAGAGATATGTGGTGAATCCATCGAAGAGGTCGAGTTAACGGCCTCACACTCCATTGGCATTGTGGAGAGATGGATGCGCTCCAGGCAATTGGAGCTAGCCCACCATAAGACTGAGGTCACGGTGGTGAACAATAAGAAATCGGAGCAACATGCGACGATTAGTGCAGGTAACTGCACAGTAGAATCAAAGAGGTTCTTGAGGTATCTTGAGGTCATGATCGACGATAAGCTGTCCTTTGTCAGTCACGTCGATTACGCTTGCAAGAAAGCCTCAATGGCTATATCGGCATTATCCCGCATGATGTCGAATAGCTCGGCGGTGCAAGGGAGTAAGCGTAAACTCCTGGCCACCGTCGCTCTGTCCATACTACGGCGTACGGCGGGCCGGCATGGATCACCGCCTTGAGTACCAAGAGCTACGTAAGTAAGCTAGAGAGTACGCACAGGCTTATGCGCCTAAGAGTGGTTAGTGCTTACCGAACGGTATCACGTGACGCGGTCTGCGTCCTAGCGGGGATGATGCCAATAGGCATGGTCATAAAAGAGGACGTAGAGTGCTTCGAACACCGTGGAACAAGAGGTATTCGAAAGACCACTAGAGCCGTATCCATGGTTAAGTGGCAAAGGGATTGGAATAACTACACCAAAGGTCGGTGGACCCACCGTCTAATTCCGGAATTAACCGGGTGGGTCGGTAGGCGACACGGGGAGGTGAACTTCCACTTAACGCAGATATTGTCTGGCCACGGCTGTTTTAGACAATACCTGCATATATATGGGCATGCACAGTCCTCCGCATGCAGCGAATGCGCGGGAGTTGAGGAAACTGCGGAACATGTGTTCTTCGCATATCCTCGCTTCGACGGCGCGAGATCAGGCATGTTTGCCGTAAGCGGTCACGACACGACTCCGGACAATTTGGTCCCGTAGATGTGCCAGGACCGGGACGTCTGGGACGCGGTATGCGTAGCAGCCTCCCAGATCGTCTTCGATCTCCAACAAAAATGGCGAAACGACCAAGGGCAGGTCGCAGGGACCACTTAATTGCTAAAGCACTAAGTAGTTAGACATAGTGGGTGCTGAATAAGCACAAGAGCCCCCTCCCCGAAGTAATACCGAAAGGTGGTTCCGGGGAGAGCTGGGGCTTAAGGCACGGTTGGGTTTTTAGTGGGCCGAGGATTGTGTTCGATCTTAGCGTCCTTCGGAGTCCAAAGTAAGGCATGATTGCCAGCCAGAATGCGCCTTTGTATTTCTCTGCTGGTGTCGTTATCGGCGGTCACTAATGAACCCAGATACACGAATTCGTCTACTACCTCGATTTCATCACCGTCGATCTGAACTCGCGCTAAGAGGCTAACATTGTCTTCTCGTGAGCCCCTTCCCTTCATGTATTTTGTTTTCCATGGAACCTGCAATCGCATATATATGGGACCTGCAATCGCATATACCACTCAGCGTGCATAGATGTGCAATGGAATCATGAGGAAAAATTTCGCACCTTTATGCTCCCTCTTTACGACAACTGGCAGGAAAAGTTCACCTCTGACCTTAACCCAAAAGTTAGGCTCATGTATTTCCAAAATATTAGGATCACGAATTTTAAGAGCCTTAGTGCTTATTATGTCCCCAGCCGACACATGCTTGGCTGGAGAAAAGGCAGCAATGAAACCCATTACACTAAGGCTTTTTTTTACACATTTTGTTTTCGGCGATAACTCCAAAACGGAACAACTTATCGACCTGATTTTTTTTTTTTTTTTTGGACAAAAAATAATCACATGGCAGTTTTTTAAAAAAATCACAGTTTTTGGTGAAACACTCAAAATTTTAAAAACTGTATTTTGATCATTGCATGGAAAGGTGACGCATAGAAACAAAATCGAAGCAATATAAAATGTTTAAGCATGTGAATTTATAAACTCTGCTTAGTCTTTTTTTACACGGTTCCATACTAAAAGTGGAACATATGCCCCGTGCAAAAAAAAAAACCTTTGTTTATTTCAACAATAACAACAGAAGAAGTGCATTTGATTCGCCTACTCACTTAGTAGGTGAAAATTCAATCATTCCATCTGATGTAAAATCACATTTGAAATACATGGCTAAGCCATTTTTAAAGCCACATCTAAAATCCCTGGAGGAAGAATTGGAATAAAATTTCTTCACTGCACATTTCTACCATCCAGTCATAAACTGCCATTGGTTGCTGGTTGGCGCACGAAAGAAGATAAAATAATTTGGAAACGTTAATGTATCGAATTTGATGCCAGACAGCACACTTGTCATCTCAGAGAAAATGGTTGACCCAGATCAAGACAGCGAAAATGTCAGAAGATAGAAAAATTAAAACAACATCATCAACAACAACAACAACAACAACAACAACAACAACAACAACAACAACAACAACAACAACAACAAAACAACAAAAACAACAGCAACAACAACAACTACAGCAACAACAACAGCAACAACAACAACAACAAACACAAAATCAACCAAAACAAAAACAACAACAACAGCAACAACAACACCAACAACAACAACAACAACAACAACAACAACAACAACAACAACAACAACAACAACAAAAACAACAACAACAACAACAACAAAAACAACAAAAACAAAAACAACAACAACAGCAACAACCACAACAACAACAACAACAACAACAACAACTGGTCCAGCAGAGAAATACCTATCGAATCAAAAAATAGTATAATCATTCCGATCCCCTAAAATGCAAGAAACGGAAAAGATGTGAGCTTTTGACGAGTTGTGTGGCCAAAATTAAGGAAGGAATGGTGAATCATCGACTTATCACGCATTTAGATGAAAACAGCAAATTACATCACAGGCAATATACTTTTCGGAAGGGAAAGGGACCAACAAGACTTCTATCAGAATAGGACGACGTGATTACGGAGGCTGCAAGTAAAGGGGAGCACTGTGAAATCGTTACCTTGGATATTATGAAAGCATATGACAGAGTCTGGCATCGAAACATTATGGAAGCAGTAGTGATGAATCGTCTGGGAATCAAAATGAACAACTTCTTTTCCAACTTCTTGCAACAGCGTACAGCAAAAGTCAGTTTTGGTGGACATTTGTCTAGAAGAACTCATCCAACAAACGAGTCGCATTTCTTCGGCGAAGGCTTCAGAAAGCAGTAACAGAACAGCAATTGAAAAATGGGCAACAAGCATTGGATAATCGACCGACATAAAAACTGGCACTTAGAAGGAGCTTCCGAAATCCCTAAGGCTAAGTCAACGAGAATCTTGGGCGTCATGCTTGACATGAAATGTTAATTTAATTTACACATAAAGCAACTTAAAGAGGACTGTTGAATCGTTTAAAATTGTTGAAAGCTATTTCCAAAAAAACTGACCGTAAGACCCTCCTTTGCATAGGATACGCAACGGTAACGTCGAAGCTCTTCTATGGTATGGAAATCCTGAGAAAAGAAAACCTTGAGAACCCTGCCCCAATCTACAACCAACTACTCAGACTTGCTTCTGGTGCGCTCTGCACAAGCCCTATCTTGCCTTTGGCCTTCACTTTTTAAAAAAGCATGCTGCGTTCTGGAAAAAGTTAATATAGTGAGAGCATTGGACTGTGGAAAAAGACTGTGGAACTTGCAACTGCTCGGAATAGGCCATGGTACAAAACGAAACCCTTGATCGATTGGACAATCAAAGGAAAGTCATGACAGGACAGATGCCTCAGCTAGCAGTGGAAGTTTTTCGGGAATTGCTAGATCATAAATACTCACAGCACCGTCAATGGTATACAGATGGATCTTTGGCAGATGGAAAAGTTGGCTTCAGAGTAATTGGCCCCACAACTAAAACTGAAGCTAGCCTTCCTGAACAGTGTTCTGTGTTTACCGCCGAGGCAGCTGCTCTGCTGTGGGCAACTCGTAAATCAAATGACAAATCCATTATATTCAGCGACTCTGCTAATTATCTTCAAGCACTAGAAGCAGGAAAATCTAAGAATCCATACATTCAAGTTATCGAGAAAGAGGCAGATGATAAGAATATCTGCTGCTGCTGGATTCCTGGACAAATTGCCGGAAATGAAGCGGCTGACAGGGCAGCAAATAGTGGCCGACTACTAGAAAAACTAACGAATTCTGCTCCGGCGCACGACATTATTTCATAATTTCACTATGGAAAGGCTATATGGGACGGATCACCAAGGAATATTACAAGTATAGCCAAACCAATAGTTTTTGGATGGATAGACCAAAAGGATAGAAGAGACCAAATAGTTTTAATGAGACTGCGACTAAGACACATCTCGCTAACTAAAAGCCATTTGTTCGAAAGAAAATCACAAAAATATGCCATACTTGCAACAGGAATCAAACAGTTCACCACGTACTAATTGGTTGTCCACAATTCAACGCACAACGTCATTAAGTCGGGTTCCCTAAAGATGTGAAATTTGTATTAAGAAACTAGCTAACCCAACGGATTTCGTTCCGTCTAATATTAATGTATTGCTTGCAATATCTTTAAAATCGATTCACACAAAAAATCGGTATTCTATATTAACATCGCTTTTTTATAAATTGCATAAATGTCCTTCACTGTTTTAGTCAATCTGAAAGGGACAGTCAATTTTCATTCTAAAGAACTTGGATATTTTCAATTATTGCTTTTAAAAGTATGACAATCGGCAGTCATTTCATATTATTGATAATCTGTGATCATTTGGCCACTTTAATTGGTGTGTTATGTTAAAATACTGAAGTCATTTTTTTTGAAGTTCCAACGCATGAAAAATTGTTGATTTTTGTATGATGTGACATTTTCAATTGTTGGAAATTAGGTTTTTCTTGAAGTTTGCTCAGTTTGAAAAGGAAGAAATTGAATTTATTATGTTGAAAAAAATTTATTTGTGATTATTCTGCATTTTTGACAAACAACATATGATATTTTAGTATGGAAAAATACTTGTTTTTATTTTCCAATTTCCCGACTTTGCCTGGAAAATTTACCAATTTTTGAGTTATTAGTACGAGACACTGAAGAAGTCTGCACATTGTAGACGAAATTTTTGAGATGTTTTTGAATTTTTTTTTATGGAAAAATGCTTGTTTTTATTTTCCTATTTACCGACTTTGCCTGGAAAATTTACCCAACCTTTTTTGTTTCTCTGAACGTTTGTTGGACAAAGAGGAACAAATCATAAGACACCGTCAAGATAGATTCAGCCGTTCTCGAGTTTTAGCGTCACTAACAAACAAACATTCATATATATATATATATATATATATATATATATATATATATATATATATATATATATATATATATATATATATATATATATATATATATATATATATATATATATATATATATTTATATATATATATATAAATATATAAATTTATATATATATATATATATATATATATATATATATATATATATGTTTATATATATTATATATATATATATATATATATATATATATATATATATATATATATATATATATATATATATATATATATATATATATATATATATATATAGAGAGAGAGAGAGAGAGATGATAGGGATGCCAAAGTTAAATGAATATGCAAAAGAAAATTTTAAATGTAACAGGTTTGTGGAATTAAATATTATATTTTCAGAGACAAATAGGGGAAATGTGGGTAACCCCGTCAGGGTGGGTAAGCCCAACAGCTTTACTAGAAAACCATTTTGCAGTATATTTTTGACTATACCTATTATTAGTATTTATCATTTTATCCATTTCGCGAAACATCATACCCACTGGGAACTGTCAAACTCGAAGAAAATAAACAAAACAAACGCAAGCGTCGTCGCAGCAATACCGGATGTAATTTTTCGATGGTAGATTTTAACGTCTTGACAAATAATTAAGTACAGAAATTCAATTCCATCGATCGCGTACTTTCATTTACACTGTATCTTAGTGCTGAGATTCATTGAAAGGTAAGTTTTATCAATTATCCAAGATTTACGGTGCAATTAAGAAAAAAGGTGCCTTTCGGGTAAGCCCGTCACTCATCGGTGCGGGTAACACCGTCATGCTCTTTGGGTCAGCCGATGTTTGTGAAACTACCTAACAATTTTTATCAGATGCCACGCAACTACAAATGGAACACCCACTGCGGAAATTGGACCGATCAGCAGCTGATCCAGGCAAAGGACGCTGTGAATCGCTGGATTTCCGTACACATTTCCGTAGCACCTACTTGATCTGGAAAGTCGTTTTTCCGGCATTAGAAAGAACGATGTCCGTGAGCTGGCTTCCGAGCTGGATGAAAAAAAAGATTGCCCATCCGTTCAACAAAAATGGTGCGAATGGAAATGTCAAATCAAACCCACATCAAAAGTCTTGTAATTGTAATTGTAATTGTAATTGTTAAGTGTATAGTCCGTGCTTTCCTACTAAGATTACGTATCCGGGGACTCACCCCCAGGTCTATACACCTATAGTCCTTCCCGTTGCACTCGTCAGCTCGTGCGATACTCTAGACTCACATGGGTGGTGGTATCCGGGTCCTCCACTAGGTAGGCGCAAGTGTCCGTCCAGTTTCTGGTACATTAATTCATCTTTGCCTAACTAAAGTACTTATTACCTAAAAAGTTTTGAGAAACCCGTGTGTAAAACCGCTAGCCGGTAATAATTTGTATAGCACTCAATTGGCCATAATAATTTGAAAACTCCGAACCGAATTCTTCAAAATATTATAAACATTAGAAACTTTTCATAATGGGACCGATTAACATATCCAGGTTTATACTGTTTGAATTTTGAGTTTTAAAAACATCCCATAAACCCAACTTATTAAATATTTATTCCAACCAAATGAAAACGTAGAAAGTGCCCTGCATTGGCCAACAATAAATTCTCTCTCAAGCATTCCCCTTAACCATCCAAACCCAACACTTCATCAAATCCAGACGTTTCTGCTGGGAAAAAATAAAAATTGTTACTGTTATTGATTAGCTCCACCCGCCGATCTGCACCTAGATAGTTAAGGATAGGTGGAAATTGATAAGGAAAATTTAGTGAGAAGAAGTTACCTTGAATTGTGACTGCAAAGAGACAAGCATAACACAAATTCAAACAAAACAAAATAGACAAAATAAAACAGGATATAAGATATTGTCTTCAAAATTTGGTAGAAATAAATTATTTGTTGCCTAACAAGAAACAGAATTGAGAACAAAGATATAAGTATAATTTCCCCGGATGATTGAAAAGCTAAGTCATTGCTGTGCAAAGATATTAAGAGTTATTGTTGCGGGCTGTCGATGATTGATTATAACTATGTGCTGGACACTATTGGCTGAAATGAGCATCGAACGAGAATAGTGAAAAAGAAGTCATTGAACAAATGACTATAATACCCAATTGTTTATTAAGCTGAAGCCCCTTCGAGCTCTATCTGATGAACTCAGTCGGCTGTTCTACTTAATAGCCCCTTAATCTCGAAGTTTTACTGGTCTATACTATCACTGTCACCCTTCATTGTTACTGATTACATATTATGTTTGAAGATTTATTATTTGTTTGATCTATAAACAAATCATCGGAAAATTCACTTCTATTTATCTCATGGGCTCAGCTGCTCTTTATAACCTAAATGTAAATCTATCGATCCGATATCACGAAAAAAAATTCCCACCGCCTAACATATAAGTGGGCGGAATGTTACAACTTGTTCAAAAATTGTTACAACTTGTTCAAAAACTTGTTCAAAAATTGTAAAAGAAATCGATGAATCCTCTCAAATTTAACGCTAATATGCTATTATAAATTTACAAGCTCGTAAGTGCATGATAGTTTGTGGTTTGAAAAGTGTCTAGATTCATTAACAAAAAGTCTGGGCATTGATGCAGTACGGCATTCGAACTTTGGATTTGGTTGCTTAACAAATCCTCAAACAAATGTGCAAAAGCACGTTGGCCAATATTTAGCGTCAACCAGTGGGTACGTGTGCTCTACTTCAAGTTCCCCTTCTTTCAAATTCACCTTCAGTTCAATTTACCCATTGAGTTGGACACATCACAATAGAAAATGACTAAAATATTTACCTGCACTTAGTAATTCAGAAAAAGCACCAAAAAATGAAAAAAGTGCCACTAAATTATTAAGGCCTGTGCCAACAAATAATGTGTGATCAGCATTAAAAAATTAGGAATGAGCAATAAAAGATGAGAAAAGATCTTCGGATAATCTAATTGTGACCGGTAAATCTATCAAATAAAGCAACAGCTATTAGTATATGTGCAATTAAATATGGCAGTATTTCCGCCAAATTATGTAATTTGAGCACTAAACTATTCGCATATGTCTTTTAATTTTGTTGGATTTTCCCATAAAAACAGTAAAATGAGCAATGGATAAATAAATATCCATTGCTCATTTTACTGTTTTATGGAAAATCAACAAAATTAAAGACATATGCGAATAGTTTAGTGCTCAAATTACATAATTGTGAAATACTATATTTAATTGCACATATACTAATAGCTGTTGCTATTTGACAGATTTACCGGTCGCAATTAGATTATCGAATCTTTTATCATCTTTGTGCTCATTCCTAATTTTTGTGCTGATCACATTATTGTTGGCACGGACTAATAATTTAATGGCACTTTTTCATTTTTATTGCTCAAATCTCTCTTTTAATTGATGATTAATTATGCTGCCAATAGAAAATACTGTGATGGAACACGGACGTAAGGCTACTAGATGTATGAAAAATATTCTGTAACCTATTTTGGATTATATCTGAAAAATCCAAATTTGGCCAACACTCACCAAATCAAACCCACATCAAAAGTCTTTTGGAAACTTCTCTGATTGATAATGAATGACTTCTGGCAATATTGGGCTTGTCGCACATGTTTTAAACCTGGAGATTTTAGAGACTCCGGAATCTGTTCCATATAAAGGGCTGTCCATATACTACGTGCTAATCATGAGGGCTCAAGAGTCAGAAAAAAAGATTACTCGTACAGATAAAAACAGATTTCAAACAAAATTATGGCACGTGGGTATGCATAAATCTGGAACACTCTAAAATATGTCCCTGTGGTATATGGATGACCCCTTGTGAAATAGCCAATGGAGATGGTTGATAAATCACCACAAGAGATCAAAAATATCTACATGTTCAAAATTAAATTTCCTTGCAGAAATCTTCAAAACTATTCTAATAAAAATGAATGCCGGTCTTACCCCATTGAGTGACGGACTTACCCCATGGGGGTGACGGTCTTACCCGCACTGATTGAAAAACTTCAATATTTACCATGTTTGTTTTGCGTATGTTGTTTGACCGAAAACACATATTTTGACACTTCCAACGCACAAATCGTATAAAGTAATACTCCATCAAAGATTATACTAGGGGTACCTGTCATTTGAAGTATTACATTAATTATTAAAAATTGCAATGCTTAAGGTGACGGGGTTACCCCTTCCTCCCCTACCTTCAAAAGGTATAACCGCGTTAAAAAAAAAAAAAAAATCTGAAATTATTACCCTATCTAAATTTAATGGATTTGAGCAGGTTTGGGTAAAAGCACATTTTGCAGGGGAAGGATACGTTTTCACCTCGGTGTATTTTCCGACAGACCATGCCCACAAAAAAACTTGTGAAACCTTCCTCGAAATTGCTCAACAAATTGTACCTGAAGTTCCTCCTGAGGCTAAAGTTACATCTATGCGGAATTAAACCAACGCCATGCCGACTTCATTCCGGACTTTGAAAAGGAATGTACCCTACTCCCAGCCCAAGTAACACAAAGCTGTCATAATTGGTTGCAGCTACTTGATTAAGACTTAATCGGGTCACACTCAAGCTAATTTTACTGATTTGCAACAAGTATGCTACTAGGGACTTCGTTGGTTGAGGATACCAAAACACTGCAGTTCATTTTTGACAAAACTTCAGATCTTAACCAAATTAATCACATTTGTGGAACACTATTAAAATTTTTTGCAGTCAACTTATTGAATTAGTTGTGAAAAAATAAAGTATTTCACACAGCAATTGAGTATTGTGATATAATATACTATCAAATTTGCTTTTAGCTAGCTTGTTCTAATTAGTACAATAAAATCGAAACAAAGTTGATTGAGCACCTAGGTGAACGTAAGGATTTCTGCGAACACTGCTCGCGACAGTAGGAATCAATAGAAGATTTTTGAAAAATGAATTTTAATTCATTGGTCGTAAGTGCAGACACGTTAAATTTGCAAATGCATTAGTTTACATTTCGTGCGAATACTTATAAAGTAAGTTTTCTACTAAAATTTAAAGTACAATTAAAGGTCTGTAGGAGTCGTCCTCATCACAATTTGTTCAGCCGACTCAAGCTGAAATATTGAATTTACCATGTTGTCGCCAACTGGTAGGTGCAAAATGGAATCAAAATTTGAATCAAATGTCCAAAAATGACTCGTTCTACCTCACTTGTTGTTGATGCCTGGAAGTGACACTGAAGCAAAAAAAGTAAAAAAGTAAAATGAAATCCTTGACCAATGTGGCGCCAGCTCTCTCTCTCTCTCTTTGCCTTGTTTTTGCTAGAGGTGTGATTGCGATTAGTCGTTGGTGGCAGCGTTTACAGCGGTCACACACATGTGCTTTGCCATATACAGGTTTAGCACCGGAGATGATTTGTGGAGAACAGCTGAACTAAAAATAAGAAAACTTCTTCGACTTGATTTAAATGTTTTTGGACCTGCTATGCCTCGTAAAGCAATTTCAAGGAGAAGCTTGGATTGCAAAGAGAGGTTGGTGAAGTACGCATTACTTTTGTATGTTGTTTATTATATTGATGCATAAAAGGGGATAAATCAAGGTTAACAAATATTTCTTCTTCCAAAATATCCTTTGACTTACCACCTTATCATTTCTGATTTTCTCATAATTATCTTCAAAGCCACGTGCAGAGTTCTTTGATAATGCATAGTTTTAGAAAAGTTTTCGCTTTGGAAAAATATCATTTCAATTAATTCTTATTGATTTATAACACTTAAATTTTCTTCTATAGAGACGAACCAGCCACAGGCTGAAAGTCTCTTTTAATAATAAAGAAATCCAATCCAAAATTTTCTTCCTGAATGAAATTACGTTCAAACTGACCGGATAAGGCTTTGTTTGAAGATGAATGTATAGTCTTTGTCTTCCATCCCTTGCTGATCATAAGGATATGGCCAGGTGTTTTGCAAAGAGATCGATGGATGAAGAGCCTGTCATACCCAAGATAGCTATTCTGGCGCTTCCATCGTCTCTACAATAGCCAACCCAGGATTGTGTATGGTCGGAAAATGCTATGCCAGGTTATGCTATGTAATGAAAATATTGATTTTTCATTTATATGATTCATGAACAATAAGAATCATGGTCGGAGATAGATTTTGATGTTATTGTGAATTATTGTAATTACAAGAATATAAAATAACATTAAAATCTGTCTCAAACCATGAATCTTATTATTGATGAAACAGATATATTAAGAATGTATATTGTCATTAATGTT
This sequence comes from Aedes japonicus, assembly GCA_034211315.2. Taxonomy (NCBI): domain Eukaryota; kingdom Metazoa; phylum Arthropoda; class Insecta; order Diptera; family Culicidae; genus Aedes; species Aedes japonicus. Next base: position 37,609 of record JASCZW010009595.1, on the reverse strand, counting down.
CAGAATTCACTGAGCACCAAATTTGATTATGCTACGTCTAGAAAGTCTTATCAGCTAGAGTATTGCTTTCTTCAGTATACTTGTGATAGTGGTCAAGCGTTTCCGGATGGTGGTCACAAATACTCAGACTTGAATTACTACGGGGCACTATCGAGCTTATGAGCTTCCAGCTTGTTTATTTTATACATAGTCCTAGAGCCAAACGATTAGAAGGGGCAGGGAAGTAACAAGGAATAGCAATGTGCAAAGGAGTTGCAAGGAACATGGGGTAGAAAGGGGCAAAGGGGTAGCAAGGCAACGGGAGTTGCAAACGTCAGTGAAGTAGCAAGGGGTAGGAAAGTAGCTTCACATAAGGTAGCAAGGGGCAGGGGGTGATCGGGGCCTGGAGGATAACAAGGAGAGTCAAGTAGCAAGAAGTAGTGAAGTAGCAAGAGAAAGGGTGTCTGAAAATTATCTTTAGTTTATATTACAAAACCGAAGGTAGAACTAACGAATCTGTTTCATGTTTTCAGCAATGAAACATATTTGTTGTTTCTGTGAAGATAACTTCATGTTTAACGGCACACACGCAACTGTCAAAAGCAGGAACCATTAGTTGGCACAGAAAGAACATTCGTACATTGTACAACAATAAATCATAGAGCTACGAATATTTTGTCACAAATTAAAAGGAAAGTCTCTCTGTTGGTTGCATAAACCGCTGACAGATCTACTGTATCGACTCGACATGTAATTGGAGCGGTTCAGCGTTTGGAAGGAGCTGTTATTGAATCCGTGGTTGATCTCACTAGGCTTTGGTGACTCGTGAGAAGATACTTGATTAATAAGTATGAAGTTATAGCTCTCGACAGCACATTAATTCTTATATTGGGATGAATAAATAATTCCCGTCCAACCCAGCAGCAACATCATCATGCATGAGCACGTTAAAAGAAAAACAGCGATTGGCTGGTGTTCAAGAAATTAATTTCGTGCATTATAGAACAAGGTGTAATTGTAGCATTTCACTAGATAAAAAACAATATGAATGAATCATCCTAAAGAGTTTTAGCTGTTTAGTGGAATACCTGTAACTAGAAATGAGATGAAAAATTAGTATTTTCCATTTAATTCCAACTACCTTTGCTTATCTTGACAAAAACGCATATTTCGTCTACAATGTGCAGACTTTTTCAGTGTCTCGTACTAATAACTAGTCGAGTAATTAGTACGAGACACTGAAGAAGTTTGCACTTTATTGACGAAATACGCGTTTCTGTCAAGATAAGCAAAGGCAGGTGGAATTAAATGGAAAATACTAATTTTTCTTCTCATTTCTAGTTAACAATATGAATGTTTCATACAATATACGAGACTATTGTTCTATGTACAAAATCCATGTTAACGAAACGAGTGAAAGCTATCTATTTAACGAAAATAAATTTTCAGTGTAGCAAAGGCAGAAGTAACAAGAATCAGTGAATTAAAAAATAGAGAAATTGCAGGAGTTGCAGAAGTCTTTATCAAAAGGTTTAGCTGCCTTTGTTGAAACTTAAAACTTTATTTATTCTGATAAGTGGATTAAACAAAAGGAATTTTTTTTCAAAACAATTATGAACATTTTTAAAGAGAAAATCAATGCGTTGATACGGTTCTGGTTTCTCTACCGTACTAAGCCAGTCCCGAGCGAGAAAAGCAGGAGATATTTAAGAGAGTGAGAAATAGGAATAGTAGAGTTCGTCATGAATGCGTTGAAACTGTATAACAGTTACTTGTATACAAGATTGTCTAATTTAAGTGTTTATAAAATCTAGGTAATAAGATTCACTTCCACACCAACGGTCAAATTGAAGCCAAAATATTATAACACACTTCCACAAATCAATACACACCAAAACACGTAACGGGATGGAGTAAGGATAAGGTGGGCATTGGAATTGAAAGAAGGATATGGACGAGGGGTGGTGGAAATTTGGGAAAGAGGAGGAGAGGTTCTTGGGTTACGAGGGAAGCTACTGGTACAAGAACAATTGAAAGGTCTTTTCTACTTCAGCTGCCTTGCTAAGCAGAGCCAAAATCTTGAACCCAAAAGTGTATAGAGGTAATTAATTATATTAGCAAAGTGAGAGTTATTAAAAAGTGAAGTGAGGAAAAGAACCTGCAATTAGCTATTGCTAAATCGTAGTCAGGTATGCTAATACCAAACCCAGTAGCAAAGTCCATACCCTAAGACCACCTCTTAAATCCCCGCAGGCCCATTAATTAGAAACCCCACCGCAGCAGAATACCGTCATCGCTGGCCAGCCACACGACCCCCTCCCCCCCCCCCCCACACACACACACACGCACGCACACACACATACACACACATAGAGTGAGTACATTAATACAAGTTAATTTAAAACAATTGAAAAAAAAAACCTAGAATTTATTCGCGAGCAACTATTCAGGACAATGATAACAAATTATTTGCTCTAAAGGTTATTTTTCTTCTTGTACCCTACTCTTTTATCTATCCTGAACTCCCTTTGTCCTTCTGATCAGTGACGACAGTGAAGAGCCGCCCTTGAGACAAAAGACAAAAGTTAGGGGCATTCTAGGAGCTAGCCCATCTGGCAAGCCAGTAACAGCGTTATTCTTTCCACTTGATGAAGATTAGCGCCTTAAATTTTCATTAATTTTTATTTTATTTTATTCATCACGACGAAGAGAAACCAACACAACAAAAAATACCTCTGACGAGATAGAAAAGCAAGTACTCGCGCAGATATTTTGCTTAGTTAAACCAACAAAATAGTTTGCTACCTCAAACCCATCTGGTTTGTGGATCTGATAATTGTACTTTATAGAATCGAAAATCATCTTTGTTTAATTTACTATCATGTTAATTGACTCAATTAACTAGTTTTATGATAATTTACATATTTTTTTAGCAAGTTAAAAATAAACATTGTATCACGATCGTAGAATCTACAAATATATCCGTTGAATTGGTCCTCCAAATTGTTGAACCCAACAGTTTTTAATTAACCAATCTCTTTAATGTGTGAGGAGAGTGATCTAAATATTAACTCTGGGTGTGATTCAAACATTTCTTCTGCTAGTTTTCTCTCTTCTGTCACGCTTTTTCTTTAAGCTTTTGAACGTAAAGTCAAAAACTTTCAACTTCCCCTTCCCTTCGCTTACAATTAAACTTAATTTTTTGATCGTGCCGCAAAAATTTAACATGCTGATCCGTGGCAATTGTTCAGTATTCTTGAAATGTTGTAACACCATCGGCTATGTTCACATGATGTAGAAGGAGATGTTCACTCACCGCCATGAGGCACTAAGAGTGGACAGTAATGTTTGCTAGAATGAAAGATACGAAGAGAAACTGTTGAAAGTTCCGTCAGTGTACGGTAGATTGGAAATAGAACAGATGTAATGAGTAAAGTAGTACTAGGACGTTATCTTTGCCTAATATCCCACTGCGGGGTAGGTCGAGGCACAGACGAGTCTACCACCTCAACAGGCAAAAGTAACGTGTTGGTACGCGCTCATGTACTACTGATAGTTTTGTGATAGTTTCTAGCAGTAGTTTGTATGCACTCTGTTTTTTGATGCGCACATGGGAGAGGAACTCTCTCCTTTTTGGGTTTGTTTTGGTTCGCAACGTCTGTGATCACTCAGGTTTTCTTCTCGTCATCTCTAACGTAGAGACCTCGGAGAGAAATACCGTGAAGCGTTGCGATACTGGTCCCCACCAGTATGATTAATGGCATACTCTAATTTTTATGTTTTCTATTTTAGTTCGAGAACTACTTTACCCATGCCCTCTCGCTCAATTTTCATTACTTCTGTTTTATTTCCAATCTACCGTACACTGACGGAACTTTCAACACTTTTTCTACATATCTTTCATTCTAGCAAATATTACTGTCCACTCTTGGTGCCTCATGGCGATGAGCGAACATCTCCTTCTACATCATAATCGTTACTCCACGCACGGAGAGTAGAAAACATAACAATTAGAGTATGTTTGTTCACATGTTAAACTTTTGAAGTATTTATTCTTTTGCATTTTCTAGGTCAGAGTAGATAGTAAAAATAGTTTTGAACAGATGTGGTCGTTTTTCGAAGTATAATAGCAAAAAAACACCCAAAATACCTGCTGTAATGCATCATATCTCGCTGCCTTTGATACTACCACTGATCCTTGTCCCTGTCTCTTGATACCCCGATCAGAGCTGATGCACCAATTAAGCCACCCCCAATTGAACATTTTGCCCTCTCTCCCTTGGTCATGTTGATCGTATGAACGCTCCTAACTTTTAGCATGGATCTTACATTTTTTTTAGGAAACTGGAGAAGTAGGAAGGGGTTAGCGTTCACGCGGTTCAAAATTAACTGAAACGGTAGTCAATTTAAACCAGATTCGGATTAGTAAACAGTTTGGAAGAAAAAAGTGTTGTCGATTTGGGATTGAGCAAAAAATGAGCAACATCGATCGGGAAGGTTCGGTGCGCTAAGACACGTAACTCTCTCACGACCAACAAGAAGCAAAAATGTCCCAAAAGTCCCAAACGCTTTTTTTCACTCTTGCGAAAAATGGTTCCGAAATTTACCAGAAGGAATGTCATCAAAAACATGTGCTCCATTGCATCCGAAAGCACAAAATTCAGTCACGGTTTTGGACTGAATTGGCGTCATGCCATTATGCGCATTCCATAATGGACTAGTATCGGGATAATGGAGGCCATGAATCCGCCAAATTGTCCACCAATTAAGGCCCATTGAAAAGTTTTGGGCTTTGATGGAAGCAAAACTTCGGAAGAAAGGTACAGAAGTCGCTGCTGTCGACAAATCCAAAAAGGATTGGGTAAATGCGAGCATGAAGCAACGATGGGATAGCTGTGCGTGGCCTGCTGAAGTCAACGAATAACTAGATAAATGTTACAGTTATTTGATTATTGTATAACTAAGAAACATTATATAGAAGGAGATGTTCGCTCATCACCATGAGGCACCAAGAGTGAACATTAATGTTTTTGGCTAGAATGAAAGATGTGAAGAGAAAGTGTTGAAAGTTCCGTCAGAGTGCGGCAGGTAGGAAATCTAACAGATGTTTTTTGAAAATTGAGCGAAAGGGCATTTATCCAATGGTACTCGAACCATGGACGTCAATCTTATCCCACTGCGGGGTAGGTTGTAGCAACGGAACAAGTCCGCCACTTCAACAGGCAAAAATTGACGCATGGAAAGACGCTCATGTACCACTGTGGCTTGTATAGTTATTCTAGCGATCTATTGTTACTCCTCGCACGGAGAATGAATAACATAACAATTAATTTATGTGAAACCATTAATGGTGGTAACCATTAATTATACTGGTGGGGACCAGTATCGCATCGCTTCACGGTGTTTCTCTCCGAGGTCTCTACGTTGGAGACGGCGAGAAAAACTTTAGTGATCGTCAGTCGGTGCGAATCAAAATAAACCAAAAAAAAGGAGAGAGTTCCTCTCTCATGTGCGCATCAATAAACAGAGTGCACACAATAGATCGGAGATAGGGGAGATAGGGGGGTTGGTAAAACTGCAAGCCATACAAAAAAAATTTAAGGCCCAAACAAAAAACGTGACGAGGAGGAGGGGGGGTGGGTTTATAAAAAGTCACTTTTTGCGTTAATTAATGGACGTTCCCTGACAGCTTCAGAGTAAAGTAAATGTATCCCGATAATCTTGGCCCACTGGTTCTGTCAAATCGTATGAATCCTAGAGCAAATTATCAATTGAACGTATCTGGAACGACTGTTATTTTCAAAGCTGTGAGCTTTTATTCGTGTATACTTGATGAATATAATGCTGACGATATGTTGTAATTTTTCCTAAATTTTAATTGGTGGATATTTTTACCCTTCTTTCAGAGTATGTAAAGAAGCATAAACACACTCAAGACTTATGTCGTTTTCGATTATTGCCAGTCTGAAACTAGGCTCGCCATAGGTCCGTCCTTTTTGTCGATCGCCAGTGAAATCGTCGCGAGTGAAATCAATCTTGGTTTGCTGAAGAAGAGGACATTGTGTGATAAGTGGTGCAACAACGTCATTGATTGCAATTAGAAATATTGCCTACGATCGAGAAGCCATATTGTGCCGCATCTATACGGCACGCATACCAGCAGCCCATCGTGTGAAGCGTGCATTCTTCCATCCACCAACTACCGCCGACCAGCAACATCATCGTCATCGTTTAGCTCCACGCTTAGACGGTACACGCGGTCACTCATCGTCGCTCGGCAGCAGCAGCACACATTCGTCGCCCAGCTGCAGTAGATCCGTGATACATATAAGAGAAGTTTTTAGTAGTATCTAAGATCAGCGATTTTCATCGTAGTGTGTGTGTGTGAGTGTGGAGAGTGATTGATAGTGTGTGTGAGAGTGTATTTAGTTTTAGTTTTTTGTTTAGGTTTAGTTTGTTTATCTGTGATTGATTGTAGATAATTACGTTAGTGGTTGAGCGTGATAAGCTCCCACAAGCGAGCCATGGATGATTTATCGCAAGATGAATCATCTATGGCACGAAATGATGAGGTAGCTCATAGAGTTACCAGATCACGTGCCTATTCAGACAGTTCAACTGGTCCATGGGTTGTTTATTTTCAGCCCAAATCGAAACCTCTGAATGTTTGTCAGATTTCTGATGATCTGACGAAGCGGTTCTCGGCCGTGACCGAGATAATAAAAGTAAGACCGAATAAACTTCGGGTCGTTGTGTCCAACCTTAAGCAGGCGAATGAGATTGCTGTCTCTCAGTTTTTTACACTCGAGTATCGAGTATATATCCCAGCTCGGGGTATTGAAATCGAAGGTGTGGTCACCGATACGAGTCTGACCCCTGAGATCCTGCTGAAGCGGGGGGTTGGTCGATTTAAGAACCCTCTGCTGTCACCAGTTAAGATACTGGATGTGCGTCAACTTGGCGCAGTGTCGACCAATAAGGGTGAAAAAAGTTTACACCGTCAGACTCGTTTCGCGTGACCTTCTCTGGCTCAGCCCTCCCTCAATACGTCGAGTTGGGAAAACTTCGACTACCTGTGCGGTTGTTTGTACCACGGGTAATGATCTGCGAAAAATGCAAGCAGATGGGACATACGACCTCCCATTGCGGCAATAAAGCGCGCTGCTCCAACTGCGGGGAGAAGCATGAGGATGGCGCGTGCGCAGACAGCACACCTAAATGCGCTTTCTGCAAAGGAACTCCTCCTCATGCTCTCTCATCGTGCCCGGCGTACAAACAACGCGGGGAAAAATTAGAACGCTCGCTGAAACAGCGTTCAAGGCAATCTTTTGCTGAAATGGTGAAAAAAGCCTCACCATCACCCGATGCCAATACAAATCCCTTTGCTCCTCTGTCAGATGACGAGTCTGACTTTGATTCGGCTGAAGAGGGAACATCGTTCACCTTTCCGGAAGGTGCTTCAAGGAAGCGAAGACGCGTCCGCCCACGGAAAGTTGCTGAAAAGAATCCCGAGACCAGCTTGCCCAATTCAAGGAAAGGTGGAAAAAAGGAAAATCCTAATCCACCTGGTTTTCGTAGTACTAACTACACCCAGGACTTTCCATCTCTCCCGGGGACATCCAAAACCCCTGAAGTCCCAATTTTAAGAACAAAAGCCCCTCCTCTAGTGGGCTGTTCTCATTTGATGACATTGCCGAAGGTATCTTTAAGTACCTCGAAATTTCTGACCCTCTCAAAAGCATTGTTATGGCAATGCTTCCCACTATGAAAACTTTTTTGCAGAAATTAACATTAAAGTGGCCCATTCTTGCAGCTATCATTTCCTTCGATGGATAATTTTCCAAATGAGGTCGGGGATTTGATCATTGTTCTACAGTGGAATTGTCGAAGTTTGATTCCTAAATTGGAATCTTTTAAAATTTTAGCTCACACTACCGGTTGTGATGCATTCGCTCTTTGTGAAACATGGCTCTCTTCCGAAATCTATCTTCCGATTCATGATTTCAATATTATTCGTCTTGATCGTGAGGATTCACGTGGAGGAGGAGTACTTTTGGGGATCAAAAAGTGCTACTCCTTCTATAGAGTGAATTTTCCTCCAATTCCAGGTATTGAAGTTGTCGCATGTCAGGCTGTTATTAAAAATAAAAGCCTTTGCATTGCTTCCGTTTATATTCCTCCAAGAGCCTCCATTAACCGAAAACAACTCTCAGATGTTTGTTCGGTTCTTCCTGCTCCGCGGTTGGTCATGGGAGATTTTAACTCTCACGGTACAGGCTGGGGAGAACTGTACGATGACAACCGGTCTTCCTTGACTGTAGAACTGTACGATGACAACTTCAATATGACAGTTCTTAACAATGGAGAAGTAACACGTTTGGCTGGTACATCCTCAGTTGGCAGTAGATTAGACCTCACACTTTGTTCGAATTCATTATCGTTGGATTGCACATGGAATGTGATTCAAGATCCCCACGGTAGTGATCACTTGCCCATAAAAATTTCGGTTGCCACCGGGTTCAATCCGTCGAAATCTGTTAACGTCACGTATGATCTTACCCGTCACATCGATTGGACAAAGTTTAGGACAGCAGTAGATGAAGCCGTAACGACGGTAGAAAGGCTTTCACCGTTGGAAGAATATAACTTCCTCTCCAACCTGATCTTAGACAGCGCGCTTCAAGCTCAAACTCGACCAGTTCCAGGAACGTCATCTCGCAGGAAACCTCCTTCTCCATGGTGGGATCAGCAATGCACCGAGGTTTACCGTAAAAAGTCCGACGCGTTTAAAGTTTTCCGTAGACGTGGAACACCTGAGCACTTCGAAGTATACACGGCTCTCGAACGCGAACTTAAGAGCCTCATCAAGGCCAAGAAACGCGGCTACTGGCGAACATTCGTGAACGGGCTATCGCGCGAAACGTCGATGAGTACTCTTTGGAACACGGCGCGAAGGTTGCGTAACCGAACTACGAACAACGAGAGCGAAGAGTACTCGGACCAATGGATCCTCAAATTCGCGCGAAAAGTTTGTCCAGATTCTGTGCCGGCACGGATGATTCCTCGCGAAAACACGTATTCGATAGATGAGATTAGCCAACCCTTTTCAATGGTAGAGTTCTCTCTCGCACTCCTTTCATGTGGCAATACGGCTCCAGGCGCTGATAGGATCAAGTTCAACTTGCTCAAGAACCTCCCAGACGTCGCGAAGAGGCGCATGTTGAACTTGTTTAATCAGTTTCTAGAACTCAACATTGTACCGGATGATTGGAGACGGGTGAGAGTTATTGCCATTCAAAAACCTGGTAAGCCCGCGTCCGACCACAACTCCTATCGACCCATCGCGATGTTATCTTGTATTCGAAAGTTGTTGGAGAAAATGATCCTCATCCGTCTGGACAAATGGGTTGAGACGAACAACCTGCTTTGAGATACTCAATATGGTTTTCGTAGGGGTAAGGGAACGAACGACTGTCTCGCGTTGCTTTCCACAGATATTCAGTTAGCTTTTGCTAAAAAAGAGCAAATGGCTTCTGTATTCTTGGACATAAAGGGGGCTTTTGATTCAGTATCTGTTGAAGTTCTCTCAGATAAACTCCACGCTTGTGGCTTTTCACCATTAATGAATAATTTTTTGTACAATTTGCTGTCAGAGAAACATATGAGCTTTTCTCATGGAACCTCTACAGCTTCACGATTTAGCTACATGGGTCTCCCCAGGGATCATGTTTAAGCCCCCTTTGTATAATTTTTATGTCAAAGACATTGACGGTTGTCTAGGTGACAACTGTACGTTGAGACAACTTGTAGATGACGGCGTAGTGTCTGTCACGGGACCCAATGGGGTCGATCTGCAAGGACCCTTACAGGATACCTTGGACAATTTGTCTACTTGGGCTCTAGAGCTAGGTATCGAATTCTCTACGGAGAAAACTGAGTTGGTAGTTTTTTCTAGGAAGCATAACCCAGCACAACCGAAGCTTCAAATTTGGGGTAAGCCGATAGCTCATTCTATGTCATTTAAATATCTTGGGGTCTGGTTCGATTCAAAGTGCACCTGGAGATCCCATATTGAGTATGTGAAGCGAAAGTGCCAGCCAAGGATCAATTTGCTCTGCACAATTACCGGGACCTGGTGGGGAGCTAATCCACAAGATCTTCTAACGTTGTACCGGACAACGATTTTGTCGATTATGGAATACGGTAGTTTTTGTTTTCAGTCAGCGGCTCGGTCACACTTCATTAAACTGGAACGTATTCAGTATCGGTGTCTTCGTATCGCGTTAGGTTGCATGCACTCGACTCACACCATGAGTCTTGAAGTGCTGGCTGGCATGTTGCCACTCTCGGATCGGTTTACAGAATTATCTCTCCGGCTCCTCACCAGGTGTGATGTTATGAACCCCAGGTGATCGAAAATTTTGAGAAGCTCCTTGAGTTGAACCCTCAAACCCGCTTTATGACCTTGTACCATTTGTACATAACACAGGATGTCAACCTCTTCGCCGAACATTTCCAATCGTGTTTGCTTCTCCGATTTCGACAATTCGGTTCATTTTGATTTATCCATGAAGCAGGAGCTTCGTGGAATCCCAGAGCATCATCGTCCTATGATTGCTCCGGTGATATTTGCTGCAAAGTTTGGCCAAGTTGATTCCACTAAATCGTTCTTCACTGACGGATCTTTGATAGAGGAGTCAGCAGGCTTTGGTATATTTAATGAAATTTATAGCGCCAACCGTATACTTCAAGCTCCTTGTTCCGTGTATGTCGCTGAATTAGCGGCAATACATTTTACGCTAGAAATTGTTGCCTCATTACCACCGGATCAGTACTTCATTTTCACGGATAGTCTCAGTTCTATAGAGGCTATTCGCTCCTCGAGGCCGGTAAAGCACTCCTCGTATTTTCTCATGTGAAAATACAGGAGCTTCTAAGTGCTTTATCTTCGCGTTATTTTATCATCACCTTTGTATGGGTCCCATCTCATTGTTCAATTCCGGGCAATGAGAAAGCGGACTCGCTTGCAAAGGTGGGCGCTATGGAAGGCGATATTTGTGATCGACAAATCGCCTTCAACGAATTTTTTCCTATTTTTCGTCAACAGTCACTCGTCAGCTGGCAGTCTAAATGGAGTAAAGGAGATTTGGGGCGATGGCAACATTCTATCATCCCAAAGGTGTCGAAGAAATCTTGGTTTAGCGGGATGGATGTGGGTCGAGACTTCATTCGTGTCATGTCTCGCCTCATGTCCAATCATTATTCTTTGAACGCTCATTTATACCGGGTTGGGCTGAGTGACAGCAATCTCTGTGAGTGTGGACAAGGCTATCAGGACGCAGATCACGTTATTTGGTCTTGTTCTGAGCATCGTGAGGTCAGATCGGGGCTTTATGATTCCCTTCGGGTTCGAGGTAGACAACCCAATGTGCCAATTCGAGATATTTTGGCTGTACGTGATTTGGAGTACATGAAACTCATTTATGTGTTTTTGACTAACATTAGCATTAGATTGTAGTTAGTTTAACATGTATGTTTAGTATAAGTTTTTTTTCTGTGTTCGTGTGTTTTTTTTTCTCTTTCAAAAATGTTCGAATAAAAGAAAACCAAAAGTTGTGTAGTTATAAGTGTTTCAATAATTTAGAATTTAAATTTAATGTGTTATGTAAACCATACTTTAAATTCCCACCCTCTTTCCCATCCGTAATTTGTAATTCCTATTAACCTCGAGACGGCCGCGAGTAATCGGCTTTATCCTCCTAACTTTAGTTTTAAGATAAATGATGTATAAAAGTATGAAAATTTGGCTCTGTAAAGTTTATTCGATTGAGCCTGTACAAATAAATGATTATTAAAAAAAAAATAGGTCCGTCCTAACTGTCAACACGTTTTTTTATTCAATCGGGTTGGATCTGGATCCGCTCTGGATCCGCTCTGGATCCGACCCAGCATTGATGAGATTCGCTCTCATTTTTTTTCGATTTCCAACCTAGATTCACTAAAACCCACAAACATCAACTGTCAAAATAAATTGTTTATGATTGTTTATGTTTTTATTTTGCGCTAATACCAACACACTGACTCGAATATGGATCCGCATTCGTTCGGTAATTGAGAGTCAGAGGCAGACCTGACCCAGGTATTAAACCAAAAACGACATTAGCCTACTAGCAAAAGATTGAATAGTTTAAAAACCGAAATAACAAAAGCATTTTGAAGTTTTCAGAACTTAAAAAATATCTGATCTACTGTTACTCCTCGCACGGAGAATAAATAACATAATAATTAATGTATGTGCTAGCAAGAGTTGAATAAAATGGCAGCCTGCTTCACTTTTGAATGGCGCACTATAGTTCTTAATGTGTGACGCTGTGAAACTTTCTGCACAATGGAAAGCCAACGCAAAGAGAACGAAATCGCTTTGCTAAGGGTGGCAATGGTATCTTGCTCTCGTTACTCTTTTGCACACATAATGGATTGGATTTTTTTTCATCGCTTTGTGCGGTCAATCAACTTCATCAATGTCACTCATTTATGAATTAAAAGAGAAACTCATACATTAAATAAAAATAATCTCCATTTTTAATATTCCGTTTCTCTCTTTCTCTCTTTCTCTCTACCTCTCCAGTTTCCCATTCTGATGATTTATATTCGATACAATTGAAATCAAATCAATGGAAAGAAAACCACATCAACACTAAACCTCAATAAAAATGTGATCTTGCAGTGTTTCAACATCCCCACATAAGGAAACAAAAACATGTATTCCGAAATATCTTCCCAACATCATGAGATCATGGGATATTTCCAAATTCAAAACTTTATAATTTAAATTTAGCACACTGTACGCAATAAATCAACACATAATTCTAGACAAAATTGTCAGAAGGTCGAAAGTAGCAATTGTAAACAATGAGTTAAAACGTAAGTTTTCTGGAAATGCCAGATTGCTAACATCAATATCCACTTCCGACGGGAAGCTAATTACTCCCTGTATCTGTTTCTGGTGTTATTTTGTTTGTGTGAGCAAGCTGATCCCAGAAAAATATTGAAAATAATTGACTGTTTTGTCTAGAATTAATAATGTATGTATTTCGAAGTTAAAAACCGATAGCATCGAGAATGGATGACCCTTTCATATGCCCGGTAGAGACATCTACAATTTGTAGATGGGTAGGAGTAACTAAGCTCATCTGTCAAGATTCTCGAGGGTTGAAAGATCAATTTTTTGTACCCATAATTAACAACGAGTTATTACCATATGTGACCACCAGATGGGCTTGGCCACTAGGATAAATTTGCTGAAGAAAGTAATGTTCAAACTAGAAGCTCATATGTACTCTAGCGCCGTGTGGTAAATTAATCCCGAACAAATTTAACCACCTTCAGGAAGGACTTCACCACTAGGACAAGTTTAATCAGAACTGATATGTCGTAACTGGTGAGGCTATCGAGATATCCTAGCTACGATCAAACCAATTACCCCTTATCTCAAAGCGTCCCTGCACGTATTCATAGTAACGAGAAAGTAAAGCACCTCCATCGGTGAATTTTTCAATTAACCTGGGATCCAATGACAGAGATTTGTTGTTCTATGCCCGTACAACTTTTCTGGCGATGACTGTAGAGCTATGACTTGAAACAGCTGAGATAGACCTTATTTTCCCCAATTTGTGAATATCCCATAAGCTGTTGGTACCGTTTTGTACGATTTTTACGGTACCCATTTTTTACGGTATCCAATTTTTACGATGTCCATCCGGAGCCTCCATTAGATCAGTCGGCAAAGGCGTAGTTACAAAGTAACATCATGCTGGAGGTGACTGGGTTCGATTCCCGGTCATAGGGTATGGTTGTACTTGCCACACAATCATACACACTACCAAAATCTCGTGTAAATTTCTGTCCCTGAGACCGACACATGCAAGCGTCCTTTAGCGCATAAGAATGTGTTGAAAAAGATGAGAAAATAAATTCAACCGAACACATCTTTTGTCGAATTGCGTATTTTTCAGTTTCAGGAGACATAATTTTACACGAAATCTTTCTTTCCGTTCCCTGACTATTACATTCCCCGACTTTACTCGTGAAAAATTCATAATTTTTAAGTGTGTACTTATGCAAAAATGGTACATAGGATCAAAAGAACTTAATTAATAACTTTGGAAGTGCATTTAGAACACTAAATTGATAGAAAAGCAATACTCTTGAAACGCTAAGAAAGAAGAGGTGAACGCCTATGGATGTCAATATATGTTCCAAAATAGACTGAACCAATAAATTTGTTCACCGCAAATCCGCAAAGATAAATCCCAAGACCCATCAACGTAAACCACTACCATTTCTCTACATCTGGCACCACTGTACCACTTTGAGTGCATCTTTTCTTCACTCTCTTCTTGTGCAACTCGATGGGGCAAAAATCGCTCACCAAGAGACACCGCTCAAATCAGTAGAAAATTATTTCTCATGGCTTTTTTCCCCCCGATCAGCTCAGAAAGCAAAAACTGGTTCAATCGTTTGCCATTGAGCTACAGACGCATCGCCAGTTTTGCCTCGGCGTTTGTATTCCTACCCATATAAGAAATAATGCTGCAACTCGTCAATGTGTACGCAAAGAAAATCTGCGTGTAAACAAAACAGCAACAGAAAAACTCACCACTATAGGCCAGGCCCCTCCGCTGGCTTGCGTTAATCCACACACCTCACTAGCAAAGACCCGTCGACGAACGTTCAGCGAACCACTTGCAAATTCGATTATCGACAATTTTATCACTTTTGTTTAACTATTATTGGCAGTTTTCTTCCTTTCCCTCGCCACGCAGCGTCAGCAGCGCTCAATTACACGTTTAATTATATTTTAAAATTTACATCAATTTTCTGTTTTGATTTTACCACTTCATCCTCATCTCTTGGCACAGATATCGGCTCGCGAACGAGGTGATGCGGGCGTCGCGACGCAAGCAAAACCGACGCGCAGTGGCTCGGATCAATTAGGTCAACTTTTACCCGCTTTGGTTTTGGGACCGCGAATTTTTCGTTCCGAATCATCCGACCAACGAGTGATGACGACCAACGAAATACTGTGAACCGAGTCGAGAGAGTTGAAACGACGAGCATCCGCCTTTGGACTGCCTTCTGCCAGTGCAAGAAGACCGAGACTGAGCGTTGTGGAGCAATGTTTGGATGCATCAGAGCTCGGCATGGTAGTTTGTGGGTCCACACCACTGGCCCAGAGGAGAGTTTCTGGCTGGGTACAGACGTTCATTGTTGCAGTTGGAACAGTTTTGCACCGCCAGCAGCCAGCAGGCATTGGAACGCTGTACTGTATGACAACAATAATAAACCGCTGTTGGTCCGCTGACTTTTACCTCGGTCTCGGGTACAGTGCAATGGATGCGTCACGACTGCGACGACGTGTGTAAAATAGTGATGCAGCAGAATGGATGCAGCTGCACTATCGGCACCGGTAGCATGCATGTTGTGGGTGATCCGGTGGTAAATTGGGTAAAATGTCGATAGTAGATGCTACATTGCGATGGATTACTTTTTCAGGAAGCGCCAACAGTTTTCCAATCAAACTGGACACGGTTTGACATGGTTCCTCGAAAGAATATGAATAAGTTGAAATTGTTAGCTGTAGTATGCATGGTAGTGGCCTCAGGTTGACTATTCGGTTTTGACACGGCGCTACCCGTTTCAGTTTGGAATTTTTTTTCTTCGGTTTGGAAACTTTCTCGATTTCTCTGGTTAGGGAAATCCCTGGTCAGCCCAAAACATAGCTGGCGGTTTTATTAGTGTTGGAGCCGCATTGGCTCTGTAGCTGGCAGGATAGGATATTGGCTTGTTGTTTGATAATGTCCTGCGGGATTATGTGATTTGAATTGTTATAGGATTTTCTGATCGCTGGGAATACTTGCGAACATGTGCGATTAACATCAATAACTTTTCACAATTATATCGCTGTAAAGCAAGGGGTGATTCAAAAATGACGTCCATCAAGTTTCAGGTTTTTATACCCCCCCCCCTCTCTGTCACACTTTGTCACAAATATGATTAATCTCCACCCCACCCACCCCTGTTGGATGTCACACTTGAAAAATAATATATATATATATATATATATATATATATATATATATATATATATATATATATAATAAAAAAGATAAAACAAGATATTCGTAACAGATGGACAAAACTTATCGTATGACATGTTTTCCCCCAAAAAAAACATAGTTTTTTTTTAAATATGTTTTTAAAATTGCACTCATTTAAGAAACATGTCAGTTTTGAATTTGAAATAATCTTCGTTGAAAAGTAGAAAAAAAAACTTGACAGATTCTGACTCAGAAATGTCTATTCAATTATTACTCTTGATAAATATTAAGGGTGCGATAATTTTTGAAGATCCAAAAACAAAGCTTTATGAAAATATGCTGATACGTAGCTTTCTCTCTAGATCACATCGGTATGAGTGATTTACATTAACATCTTTACAACCATCGAATTAACGAGATTACGATAGATACAATTTGGGAAATGGGTAGTTTTAGTTGAGTTTATAACATTTTTAGTTTTTTAAGAATACTTGCTTTAAAAATTCATAACTCATGAACCACACTCTAAAGTGCACTTACACATCTATGAGATAGCCGGGTCTAATGTGGAAACAGTTTTTTTTCCTCACTTTTGTGCATAAGTAACACATTTTTTAGCAAAAGCTACCCCATATTCGAGGAAAATCTGGTTTACACACCATTGACCGATCGCAGTTCAGCTCAGGTGCATAATATAAGTTTGCAGTGCAAACTTTGTAAAACATAAATTGAGTTGTAAGAAGTGCTTGAAATTTTCTAATCAATAGAAAAAAAGGTCTGGAAAGATACTTTACACAACATTATTTCACGGTTAAGAAAAATTGTTTGGAACAACCAGAAAAACACCGTTTGTATCGCAAAAAAAGCAACTGTTTTGCGATTGAAAATTTTGATATATCGTTATTGGATGTTTACCCATTCTCGAGATATAAAAAATTATATGGAAATATACATTATTTTTCTTGTAGAAAAGATGCACAAAACATCATGACTCTTAGAAAAAAGTTCTGAAAAAGCTTGAAATTGCTCATAAGTCCGAAAAAGAATATGACCAGATAGTGAAAAAGAAATGGAATCATGAATATTCCAACAGAATTAATTGTTTTGATTGCAAAATTTGATTTTTAGAACCATACAATTTCAAAGTGGTGTGTTTTTTTTTGTTTTTGAAATATATCGAGGATTTTCGAAATTAACCTTGAACAGTCTGGGAAATTCCACTGAAGTTCTCATACCGGGAGATCAAGAAATGATTCCACCTTGACATTTTGGTGTAGTCGCTGTTATTTTTCTATTTTCCTGAGCCCTAGAAACTTTTGTGTAAAAAAATAATTTAAAGCACTTTCCACCACAATTTTTCCTGAGACGATCAGTACGCGAATTAGTTTTTTTAACCAGTTAGCAAAATTAAAAAAAAAATCATAAATTTTTTCATGCCTCAAAAAAGAGAGAAGAACCCATTTTGAATGATTTTTTTCGTAAAAAATGGAGCTTTTATCAAAGTTCCCGACCGTTTCTCTCAACGTTGAAATTTTGTGCAACACTTAATCTAGATCATAATTTTTATTGCCAAGAAAATTTCAAGCACTTTTCGATTCCTTAATTCTACACTTTTTTAAAGTAGCTGGTTCTTCCTGACCGCACTCTCCCCCATCCTAAAGCACTGTCCCATATTCTATAAAATCAAGATTTCAGAATTTATGATATTTTTGTTATTTTAAATATAAAATATGAAAACTGAAAAGTTTGTTCGCGTACGTATTTGTTTTTAACAATGCTGTTGTTGCTTTAAAAGATTTTCATGTTACTCCAAATTCTTAACGTCACCTCTCTGCCCAGCTGACTCCCCATGCTGACCCATATCGACTAACGTCTTCAGCAACTATGCTTGATTACTCTCTATTGGAGGTCGTCCTTTATCAGGCCGCATCTTGAGACGCTTGGTAAGATGAGCGTTTGTTTCAAATTCTTCCTCAAAAATCTTTTTTCTGTTCAATTTGCTTGTCTTTTGACGTTGCTGATTTGATTCCTTCTTCTGAAAGCGTGTTATTTCGCTCTCTATTCAGCAGGTTGGAAATCTCTAAATAAATAATATCCAATTCTTTAGAGATTGCATCCTTTTTAGGATCTGAAAAATTAAGGGAAACTTTTTTGTCCGTATCCAGAGGAGCTTGTGAAGAACTGGAAGGCTGGAGTTCTTTCATCCAGTGGTATTTTTGGAACATTTTTTGGAAAAAACCTTCAGTGTATCTTTCGGTTTCGAAGCTTCCGTTTTCAAGGTGCTGATTTTCGATTTGTAAAGTTCTTCATAATAGGATTCGTTTTTTTATATCTCGCCAGTATTCCCACACCACGGTTGGCTTGTTAATTGCGTAGCAGGTATGCACGACAAAATGCATTGACCAGCGTTTGAACCAAATCAAAATTCAACGCAACCAAAAATAAACACAATATGATTTTCAACAAAACCAAACTTCGACGATGTTTCAAATTGAAGCACAGCTCGTGCGGTTCGTGCTCATTGACAATAAGAACAGGTATGACAACAGCAAACAATTTTTTGCACTCACGCAACTAAGTAAAGTGTGTATTTTCATTAATCGTACACTAAAACTTTTCGAAGCCTTTGTTTTCGTATTAACGCTGATAAATTTAAATTAGCTTATGCAAAATTGTTGGATGTCACATTTTTATAAACCCCCTCCCTCCCTGTCACATATTGTCACAAATTTGATACCCCCTCCCCCCCGCCTAAAGAGTGGACGTCATTTTTGAATGACCCCCAAACGAATATTTTCTGAAGAAGTTTATATCTGTAGATGAAATCAGTTTTGTTTTGCATAACTGGTTAAATTGTTTTTAAATAAATTATCTAATAGATAAATCGTCTAGCTCAAATCTTTGTATGGGTAATGGCGGGACCATCATCATCATCAACATCATCATCATCATCATCATCATCATCATCATCAATACCATTGAGCTTGAAAATTGGGTCCATATTCAGTCATACTAAGGCTGCGTTAAGGGGTAAGACAGCTTTCTTGTGAGTAACTTTTCTCTTAAAATTTACTCAGGATTCATCAAATGTGCACACTCTATGATGTTCTTGTTGTTTTTTGATCATCAACCTAATTGGATTCTTTTGAAACTTGTAGAAATGGACTAGGGTAGGTAACGACTTAAGCACCCCGAGACCCTATTCCAAGTAGCGAAGCACCATACTGCAAAAAATGAGCGTTGTAGGTTAACGTTAACCCCGTGCTTGGAATAGGGTCTCGGGGTGCTTAAGTCGTTACCTACCCTATACAAAGACTTTTTATACAAGAGATTTTCCCTTCTTTACGGTCACTTTCATCAAGACTTTCTTTAATACTAGCTCATTTTTATTTATTTTAGGATTCTTACGAAACCTCGACTTTATATGAGCCCAAAAAATTTCATTCGGGAAATGCTCCGGTGAATTCGAAAGATTCATGTCTTTTGTCAAAAGAGCACATTGTTGGACTTGTGCCAATCCAAGCATTCCTAGCATGAGGTAAAATCATGCCAAAATAGAGTAAAGTCTTTGTCAATCTTCAGGAACGGCAAGAGTTCATTTAGAAGACACTGAAAGTTTGCGTATATAGGTATTTTAGTGCTTTGTCAATATGGTATAGCTTAACAGCTGGTGGATTCGGAGTGTTATACACCAGGTCCTTAAAAATAACCTTGAAGTTTGGCCAGCTTTCATAACGACCATCGAAACTGGGAATCGAAATCTTGAGCGTTAATGGACAAGAATGAGAGCTTCAGGTTGTGCGCAGACGGTAGCACAATTAGTTCCATTTGAATAGCTTGCAACTCATTCAGATTCTCCTCCAACTTAATTGATAATTCATCGTGAAGTTCATCGAACTGGACGATGCCGGTTTACTGAAGAGCCAACTTTGGCCATCACTGGATGGTGGCCCGAGCTGAGTTCCTGGTGAACGATGTTGCTACCCATGTTGGTGATGAAGATGTCGATCGTTGAGTGGGCTCCAAACCTACTCAATCAAGTGGAAGTATCCGGGCCCAGGAAGGTGAAATGGCTCTCTTTCAGGTCCTCCATTAGGATGGTGCCGTTTTGATTGCGCCGGGTGTTTCGCACAGGTTTTGTTGCAGATTCCGCTTTGTAGGACCGTTGTTGTCTCGTTAGCGTAGTAGGATTGTTGAGGACAATAGGCCGCGATTATGGTGATAGGGCCGATGGCAGATTAATCTCAACTCCGAAGGCTTTGATCAACTGCAACGGGAAGCTCGAAAGCAGGTTGCAGTTGATGTTGATGCGCAGGGCGATCGTGACTCCTCCTCCATCAGAGTCGTTGTGGCAAGTTGCACAATCCAGTAGCATGAGATTTAGACGCTAAGTACAAGTTTGAGGTGCATCTCCGTGACGATGACGATAACGATGTCGATGTACTCCCTGTTAAGGAAGGTACCGAGCTCAATTCCTTTGTTCTGGATGGAACAAGCTTTCCAATTTAGGATGCTGATGGTGTGTTTATGATCCATACTTGGAACTAACATTTGAATAGACTTGGAGAGTAACGTTTGAATAGAGTAACGGCAGGTTTGGCACTTAGTACTGGAGGTTTGAGAAGTGCTCCTCGTTCATCGGAGGTGGCGTATGGCGTTGACCAAGCCGGGACTGCCGTTGACCAAGACGTGGACGCCTTCTTGCGGATTGCCAAAAACTTCACACGTTTGAGACAGTTTCGATCGCTGCTCTCGCTATTGGCAGCAAAGTTGGCGCACTTTAGTGGGGTCCTTCGTCCATCAGGGCACAATCCTAAATGAACAGTTTTGAGTTCCGTGGTCATACGCATGGCAGTTGCCACATTGCGTCACGTCATACTGCTTCGAGCGATACCGGTCCCACTCGACGATAATGTTCAAGAGGGCCCGCGTTTTCATCATATCTGTCATCGTGGTAGAATCCTTCTCAAGGTAGACCAGATAGAAGTGCTCCCGATGATGTCCCTGTTGTTGGCGATGGGGTACTCCTTCTGAGGTTTCAGTGCCGCCGCTTGTGGCTCAGCGATGATTGCTTTCGCAATGCATTCTGGAAGACCACGCTTTAGCAGCTTACTTCCGGGTGCGTCGTGAATGTAGAATTCGCATTGCGTAGCAACTAGCTGAGCGCAAACAGCACGTTAGTCAGCTTCCGTCGAGCACATAATCTTTGAGCCTGTACAGGTTATACAGTGGATGAATTTGGACGGCTGCAAGCTCCGTCCTGAGTGCAGCGATGTCCTTTAACGCTTTAACGTGGTGAAGAGTTGGAGGACCTTTACCTAAACTGTACCGGGAGCACGAAAAACTGGTTGCTTAATGATAGTCGGACGTTAGGGTCCGACGAACTGGCGTTGTTATGTCGCAACCAATGGGAAGTGTCCGGTGGCGGTATGGTTTTGGGAATGGGTGTTTCAACGTATCGATGTATACGACCCGTTACCATGACAATAAGTTGAGTGAAAAGCTTACACAGCTGTGCGGCGCTTTGCTCTGGCTTGTCACCACTAGAATATGAGCACTGAGCGAACGCCCCACAACAACATGGTTGCTTCGCGCCGACAGCAGCAGGCTACAGGCCATGCTGAAGGTGGCAGTGTTGTTAGGAAAAACAGTTCATTGAGCCGTTCGTATATATTATCAGTTTTAGCTTAATAACTTTTTCCACAAACGTCGAATTGCTTTGCGGTCTTGGAAGAAAAGTTTCCTTGGAAAAATGGGTTTATTTATTTTTAGATGGCAACGGGCCAGATTATTCTATGTAAAAGTAAGTTTTCCCATATAAAATCCTATGTAAAATTAAAACCTCGTGCGCAAAAATATAGTTTCACCGATCGAGCTAATATTTTGCACAGTTATTACTAGACCCAAAAGGCTCCCAAAAATTAAAAGGGAACTGGAGTTTGAATTTTGACCCAGGCTGATGAGCAGGTGCAGATGATAATTAGCGAGCCGGACACGCAATCGCAAGAAAACAAACGAGGGAAGAAAACCTTTTAAAACTTCTTTACGAGAGAGTGGAAAACATCAAGTCCGTATTGATGTGCATCCAGACCTCAGATTGGGGGTAAAGAACATTGAAGGTTTTTTTTAAAGGAATCGTAAAAAAATGAATTTTAACTGACACGTTTAATTTCCCCTCGATTATTTTCAAGCCAAAGGAAGTGTAAACAACGAAATTGTTGCCGTACAGCAATATTTGCTATCCTTCATACAACAGACTAGATTCAGGCGTTAGCTTGTTTAAATTGCTGTACGTGCATTAGACAACGAAGAAAATTAAATGTTTCTATTTTTTTTAATGTTTAAGTGCAATTGCTGGTGTAAAAATGACTCGGTCCGCTTAACAAAATATGCTTGATTGTGCAAATTTTGTGTTGTGATCAACAATTTGGATATGTCGTTTATATCATTGAATATTTCTAATAGTGTTAACGCTATTTCCGTAAGGACTGTATCGAAAATAAGTTATCCACATATTTTTCTTTCAAATTATATACAAAAATGATCTTTTATTAAAACTTATGGATGTTCCTTTATTTAACGGGATTGAGCTTGAGCAATGTGAAGACCAGATGAATTTAACATTATTCTTTCACGAATTTACGAATTTTAGATCCAACACTTTTCATCAAGTGTTTCATCACATGTTTGGACGGTTTAGCTTAAATTTTTTTTTGAACTTCTGCATATTCTCAGCTACTTCACCAGTCTTTTTGAAGACCCTCTTCACCACTGCCCAATAGCGTTCGATGGGCCGAAGCTGAGTTCAATTTGGCGGATTGATGACTTTCTCAACGAAATCTATCCCCTTCTCCGTGAACCAATTGAGAGTTGTTTTGGCGTAATGCACCCCTATTCTTCTGATATAAAGGCAGCAATCTCTTCTCTTCTCTCAGATTGAAAGATTTCCGTTTTGATTGTCCGGGTAGTGTAAAAACTGGTAGACTTCATACCGCAGGAACATATTGTTTGGCATACCAGAGCTTTTCGACCAAACTTCTCCACTCGAATCGGTCTGTCTGAGTCACTTACATCCGCCCTTAGGACGGCAGTGTAATATTGTGGATTTAGAAAGATTTTTTAATTCCTCTGCGAAATAGGCCTGGTTGTCCATCGAAATACATGCAATCGGTCGTTGCAAAACTCGCAAAAACAATTTCCGGGCCCTTGTTGCTGCACGTTGCCTTTGTTCTGTACTTTGTTTGACGATTTTCTGTTTCTTCTTGGTCTTCAGGTTGTTCCGTTTCTTGATACGTTGAATCATTCCGACGCTGATTCCCACTTAATTAACTCATAACCAATTTTGGCGAACACTGCTCTTTGAATGAACTGCCAATTAAGTTTTTTTTTTTTTTTTTTTTTTATTAAAGTCTCTTTAATAAAGAAAAAAAAAAAAAAAAAACTTAATTGGCAGTTCATTCAAAGAGCAGTGTTCGCCAAACTTGGTTATGAGTGTCGCATAGTTACACCTTTTTCACGTTGCCATAGTCCAAAACCTTAATTTTGACGTTTGATCTATGCGCGACATTTTGAAAATGAAGAATTTCAACCGTGCAAACAAGTGAACAAACGAAAGCTGACATTCAAAATCACAGCATGCTATGATGAACACATTAAAACCATCAAAAATACACGCGTACAACGCAAATGAACGTGGACAGCTTAATTTAGATGTATTTCTTATCTGAAAAGTTAACGTTTCATAACCAATTTTATACCGGTTTAATTTTCAGAAAAATCCATAGTTCAAGATTGCTCTCGCGGAAGAGTACTTCTTCTCAGTTTCACCAACCCGTAGGTAGAATCTATGTTGTGCACCATCAAAGAAAAAATGTTTATGATATTGTACAATAGCCAAAGAAATCCGACAGTCGTTTCAAGACTCTTGCCGCCACTACTGTCGTATCAACTTGGATTCAACAACGTTTAGCCAATATTGCACCACATACCTACTGAAACCGGACACAAAAAGATCACAGTGGTTTAATTTCATCCGTTCAGCAGAAAACAAATTTAATAAAAGGCAATATCGTAGAGAATAAAAAATACAATTCCAAACAAACGAACATTATACAAACATGACGGGTAATATCAGAATATTACATCGATACTCTGGATTCCGTTGGTTCTGTTTACATTCACTTTTCGAACGACATCGAAAACTACACCGTTATTTTTGACAAGTAGCCTACACACTTTGAAAGAAACATTCAATTTTACCGTTATCTAATGCACATAAAGGGAATGCTAGATTTTTCTGAAATAATTGGGATATTTCATGTAAATATAAGTCAAATAACGCCTGAATCTAGTCTTTTGTACGGAAGATTGCAAACATTGTTGTATAGCTAATGAAAGATTGCATGCAATTTCTCTGTTTACGCTTTCTTTTGTTTGGCATCAAACGGACGAGCAATTGCAAAAAATCTTAAAAATCTTGGTTTTTCTCAAAAAATTTTAATCTTCACATACAAATATCTTAATGAAAAAATTGAAAAAAAAAACTGTGTCATTCTAGATAAATCGGTGCATGTGGCAACTCTGGAACGAACACTAGAAAGAATAAACGAGGAAAGCCGAATCATGCCGAAACAAATATTTTTGAGTGAATGCGTTGGCACTGAACGCAAGCAATTTGAATACACCGAACGAGATTAATTTGACTCAGTGAATGCAATCAACTGGAATGATCAGAGCAGACAAGTAGCTTTGAATGACACTTTATCTCCGCTACCGTCCGAATTATTCAGTGTACGATCAGCTGAAAGTTTTAACCCATTCTAAGTATTTTTTGCAATAGGGCGAATCTAACAATGAGAGAATATCTGAATCTACACACTTATTATTTTACAGAAATCTGCAAAGATATACCGAATTCTCAACAGCTGAACGTTCAGTAACCCGATTTTACGGATTTTGGTAAAATTTTACAGATAAAAAATTTTACAAATACAGATGTCTGTAAAAATTCACCGAAATCCGTAAAATCGGATTTCCGAACGTTCAACTGTTGAGGATTCGGTAAAAATTTACAGATTTCTGTAAAAAAATCTAAGTGTGTAGTATATTGTATGGAAGATTGCAACCATTGCTGTATAGCTTATGAAAGATTGCACGCAATTTCACTGTTTACGTTTCCTCTTGCTTAGAATCTAATTCATTATATTTTTCTGTGTACTTTGTCATGATTTTATTTAATTTTTGCTTTCGACAACTCATTCAAATTGACGTACATGATTTTGTGTACAAAGAGGGGAACAAAGCTTCAAACGTAAATTTCTCAAAACACTCAGCCCCCCACGGAAACTATCACCAACATCATGTTAGAGAAATGTTATTCCTTGCGTTTGTGGTCCTTAGTCGGCGTGAAAGTACTAAGTGTTTGAAGTATTTAACGTTAGGAAAAAGCATACAGAAAAAAATGCAATTTCTAAACATTCAGGGCACCTGCAATATTTATTCATGAAGGATTAGACGTTTGTTTGGTCATTTCTAGCAATTTTTGAAAATAAAAGGCATTTTGCTAAGGTAACTATAGCTCCTACAGATCAGAGCTAAATACACAGATAAAAAGAAACATTGAATTTTCTGCTTTATCCAATGCTCATAAAGGGAATGCTAGATTTGACAGAAAATAAGAGGATATTTCATGTAAATTCAAGCCAGATAACGTCTGAATCTTGTCTGTTGTATGAAAGATTACAAACATTGTTGCATAGCGCATGAAACATTGCAAACAATTTCGTTGTTTACGCCTCCTTTGGCTAAGAATTGAACGAGAGGATATTTTACGCGCTAGTTAAAATTAATTAATTTATCTGTGTAGATTCGCCTAGTAACGAGAGCAAATCACTCATAATAGTTAAGTCACCAGGATCAATACAGTTAAATTAAATCATTTATGTTATGAATGGAAAGTGATTAATATAATATAACAGATAAAATATTCATCCCCAAGCTTAAGTTCAATCATATATATTTTGGCCATTTTAGAAACCACTGTGTATTGGTGTGATGTTGAGCGTTATTTTTATTGCATTTCGCTACTTCTCTTTCTCCATATTTGCTTATACCCAATCACTGCACTAAGCTACGGCCGAGGCATCTCATCGTATGTAGATACCAAGCTAGAAGAAAGTGCACCGATTGCAGTGGACGCTGCGACGCCAGCATTCTGACTCGTGTCACGACGACAACAACGGCGACGACGACGAAGACGATGACCATATGGCGTAGTGTATCAACTTGCAAATGAAAGTGCATTACGATCAAATGTTTTGCATTCTTCCATGGATAGTACCTACCTATATAGCTAGCAGGAAAGCCTAGCAAATGTATGTGGGCACATTGTGAAAACATGTCTAGTAGATGGAAGTGCCGCAGATACCTACCACATGTAGTTCACGTGAGTCGTGCAAAACCATGCAAGTGTTCGATTAAATTAATATGTTAGACATGGTGTCAACTTGCTGATGAAAGAAATGGGTGGATTTGTGTTAAAATTATATGGGTTGTAAACACAAATTCGCAAAAATGTCTCCTAAGGTTGACAAGCAACTGCTGGATGCATGAAAAACGTACAGAAATTTGAAAGTTATCTTCACTAAACAATCGCACCACTCAGCAAACCCCAAATTACTATATTTGAAACAAACATACTCACCACCTTGTTCACATTACCGGCTTGCCTTCGTCATCGTTGCTACACCCAAAAGTTGAAATTGTAGCAAAAAATGCAAAATTGCAATTTTGCAGTTTTTGCAATCATATCTTGAGAAATCCGCATGATTCTGATAAGGCAATTTTGCCCATCATGATCCACAAAGCTTTTTATGGTATAAACAAAGCCATGCAAGTGTGTGCAAGCGGTTATTGCTGTGTGCCTAGTGCCTCGACAGCCGCAGCACGCCATTTGCCACTGTTGCTATTCCGCTGTCAAGTGTTCTATTTTTATTTTCACTCGTCATCACACTCCCATATCCCTCTCAGGTCATCAAGTTTTATTAAATAAACGAAGCCATGTAAGTGTGTGCGACCGATATAGATCATTGCACGATGGCGTCATCAATGCACTTTTGACAGATCAGGGAGCTTGTTTACGTGGACTTAGAATGTTTTCGGTAAGATCGGTTTGAGATTTTATGCTCTAATTTTATGACGATTGAAGTAAAATTGCAGGAAAACAGACAGAAGTGCTTATTTTTACATCATTTCCTGAATCTAATCGTACAGAATCCTGAAAAAGCCAATGCAAATTTTCGATTGAGTGGTTCAAATTCTAACACCTCGTAAATAAGCTCCCTGAACTGTCAAAAAGTGAGGTTAATACATTCGGTGCAATGATCTATTGGCTTCATTGTTGTAACGTTGAGTGCCTCGACAACCGAAGCAACTGTAGGGCTTTTATTCTGTTCACCTCAACTTGATATGGTGACTGGATGGTTACAATAAGGAGCAGTCATGCTGACGGTCGCGGTTCGATTCTCGGTAGCGGCTGAAGATCTTTTTTTTTGTGGGCCATTGAATTTACTACTACTAATCAACTGCACAACCTCACGCACACATTGCATTTTTCTAATCGAATTAATGTGTTGCTTTTTTGCCCACGACCAATGTTGCATTTTTTCTCCAAGTTACGATCCATTACGAGAAATGATACCAAATCATGCGAAATTACGTTACAATCTTGCTTTTTTATTTTGGGTGTAGAGCAGATTACATTTCGTACTCGTGCTCCACTGCAACAGCCGAGGTGGGCTTGTGATGATGGTGCTGGTGCTCTAAAATGCCAGTGAAGTAGCAGCAACAGCACGGAATATGTACTGAGAGCAGCAGCTCATATGGCCGCTAGGTACACCGTAGGTGTGCTCGGGGAAAGACCACAAAAAACCGTAACCGTAATGATACATAATAAAAACTATGTTGTACAGAGGCCAACCAGTCTACGTTCGCTCTGATAGATAGGGGTAGTGCAATGGAATGTTCGCTCTTTCTCGGGGTGCGCGGGGACATCGGGTGTGTTGCTTCGGCAGTGTTGGCAAATTTGGATGTTGGGATTCATTCTGAAGAAAATGTACATTCTTATCCTGATAGAGATTGAGATCATGAAATACGTACGATCCTCATCCATACGAAAAGAAAATAGCAAATATTTTAGAGTTCGTTTTAGCACTGCAGAGCATGAATACAGAAGTTTGTAGAAAGGGCGAAGCTAGTTTGTATTAACTTGTGAACAATCAGAATGGAAATATCAATTTAGATTCTACTCAAAAGTATGCTAGGTGTACCCAAAAATAGGTTGAGTGGTTATGCTTCTTCGTGAGCATGATTGACCGCCCGAGTTTGCTAGTCGGTTGTAGCCAGATCAGCTGTAATTATACAGATAAGCAAAATATGATTTTTGGGACTTCAGCATCAATGTGTTAAAAATGGTGATCCAAAGTAATACAATGAAGTTTGTATTTAAAAATGAGCAAAAAATTTATAGCAAGTAACAGATCTTTTAGCAGTTGGCCGGAACTTTGGCTCTAGTCGTCGAAAATAAAGGTGTTGGTATAGGAAGGGACGTGAAATAGGGACGTTGCGCTTTGTGGGGAGGACATCCTTGATGGTCATCTTTAGCTACTGCTTTTGTGTGGTCACTTCCTCTTCCGACACGGCCTGCCCCGTCTTCCGCCCATGTTTGTCGCACCGACCTCCCGGTTGAAAGCGTGAAACGATTTCACCACCTCACCGTCCGTCTTCCACTTCAGCGCTTACTGCACCTTCCGGTCACATAAACTATTGGACGGCCGGAACCCGCAAGAAAAATTGGAAAATAAAAAAAAGTTATAGCCATAGCGTTATATGTGCTGTCTTGGAAGCCAAAAAGTCCTCTGAACTCCCACGAGAAATCACTCGAATTTTGGATTTAAAAGTTGGGATAGCAGCAGGATTTGTTTTGGCAAACGATAAGCTGAACTTTTGTTTAGCTTTATTTTCATGTTATTCTCAATTCAGTTGGGTCTTAGGTGTTGCACAAATAAAGGGTGTTTCTATCAAAATTTGGTCGACTTAAACATGACGCATTTTCTTTTATCGTGTATAAAAAAAATTGCAAACCCCTCATTTTGAAGATGTGTACGTGTAGCATCGTGTAGCCTTTATTTTGATTTTGAGATTAACACTTCAGTTATCAAAATGTCGTCGAAGGAAGAGAAGCAACGCGTCAAAACTTTGCACGTGCATGGCGAAAATCCAAACTACTCTCACGCCAAGTTGGTGAAATTGTTGAATGTGGCTAAATCATCTGTTGCCAACGTATTGAAAGTGTTCGGTGAACGTTTGTCGACAGCCAGGGAAGCTGGATCGGGGGGGAAATCGAAAACCGGAGGCCACAACGACGACAAAAATAGTTGCCCGCTGTTTCTAGCGGAACCCAATCTCTCCGCCCAAGATGTCGCAAAGAAGCTGGGAGTGGCGCCTTCAACCGTGGATAAAAAACGAGCTGGCCTGTCGACTTACAAGAAAGTGGTGACTCCAAATCGCGACGAAACACGTCGGCCAAATGCACGATCGCGAAAGTTGTACACGACGATGCTGACGAAGTTAAAATCCGGTACAGAACGATGATACCTACATCAAGGGAGACTTTAAACAGCTTCCTGGAAAGGATTTTTTTACGGCAATCGGACGAGGAAAAGTGGCAGATATTTTCAAGGACATTAAACAGTAAAAGTTTGCGAAGAAATATCTGGCGTAGCAGGCCATATGTACATGTGGCTTGAAGAGCAACGTTTAAATTGTGACCGGTACCGTCAACCAGGAAATTTATCTGCGCGAGTGCCAAAATCGTTTACTGCCTTTCCTGAAGCGACAAAATTATTCCGTTCCATTGACTTATTAATAAAAACTTTGATCGACTCACACACATTACTGTTTAACCAAATTTTGATCGGAACACCCTTTATATATAAAAAATCATCTAAACCAATTGTTCGGATGCCATTGGCTCCACTCACAAAGTGTGATAATGGGTTTACTGGGATGACAAGGTGTTTTTCAACGGCACTTAAGAGTCGATTTGGATAGTTTAATGTGAACAGTTAAGGTGTTGCTAGTACCATACACAAAGTGTGATGGAGAAAATTAATTTTCAAGGTCATTATAAACATTCAAGGCTGATTTGGATACATTTAACCCAACAGGTAGGAAGTTTTGACCACTTGCAAATTGTGGTGATAGTTTTTTTTTATAGAAAAAAAACCCGGTCATTTTAAATAATGCTTGCGGCTGAGTAGGATCGTTTCATATCAAGAGTAATGATCTTACAACAAATGATAGTGAAAAGGTGAGTTTTTTGTTTTTTTTTTGACGTAGGACTATGTCTTTGTTTTTAATACAGGGGTACACGTTGCGAGTACAAAAATTTGGAGCGTCACGAAGTATGGTTAG
Source organism: Aedes japonicus (assembly GCA_034211315.2). Lineage (NCBI taxonomy): Eukaryota > Metazoa > Arthropoda > Insecta > Diptera > Culicidae > Aedes > Aedes japonicus. Next base: position 7,058 of record JASCZW010009595.1, on the reverse strand, counting down.
GTTTTGAGCGTTAATAACTAAGTCATTCCTCGATTGATTTCCAAAATTTTTGCCTCAACCGATTGGAATAGTTTCTACGCTTCAATTCCAATATTCCAATTTATTGCTTTTTACCATTCTACTATTGAAATTAACGCAAACACAAGGTGATGTCTTATAATGCTGATTTTTCAGAATAAATTTACCAAACGCACCTAGCGCAGACTTCATAATTAAGTAACGAACCTCTCCTAACCAGCCACGAAGGTTATAAAACAGGTATACCTTCACATTTTGCTTTAGTATTTCGGCAGTCGTGGGGCTGTTCAGTGGTAGTAGGATTCCATTGGCGGCAGCAAGCACCATGGAGGGTGTACTGACAAGCAGTCGTTGCTCGGAGAGGCGTTGGTGCTGATGCTCCCGTCAACCTCGCGGCTGAAGCCTACGAGTTGGCGGGAAAAAGCCCCCTCGACAAAGAGACAAAGATTGTCCCACGTCACCTGCAGATGGTCACCCGCGTCACCCGCGAAGCTGAACCAAGTTCAATTGGGAACATGTTTCTCCCCGTCAAGTAAATCCTTTCTTTTCAGGAAGATCAAATCAGTTTGCCAATTAAAGAGTTTGGTTGAATTTTTCTATTGTGCTGATTGAAATTTTAATTACCACGTCCCGGCTGAACATAGCATTCGTTAAACGCCGTATCCTGGAGTAAATGAACAGCCAACGAACGAAATTCTAACATGGATCCTAGGGTGACTTGTAGGTTCATTCGTGACATCCGGTTGCAATGCAAGAGATATTTAGCATTTTTTTAAATCATCTTCCAATAATTAATTTTCAACGATGAGAAAATTTATAATTTTTTCCATGAACAAAACTATAATTTATTATTGATTTTTTTTCTCCAACAGATCCATAACTTTCTTCTCAAAACATTAAAGAATGTGGCCCTCTCAACCATCGTAGAAAATACAACCGGGGCTGTATCATCATCAGCATCATCAAAACCAAACGGCCCATTTCAGGGCCACCAAATGTTATCTAAAGAGTTACAAAAAAATTTTCTTACATATCTACTTCCTTATGCTGGTCTAACGTTTCATTAGCACTATTTCAACCTAGACGTCTATCGGGAACAATAGACTTTGAATTCCCAAACAGACCACAACCATCTACAACGCAATAAAGATAATGATCTGGTCGATGATATCATATCAACAGGATATGCTCTTATGGTGCATTCTAGCTCCACCATCTCGGAAGGCAAACAGCTCCAACAGCAAGGTTCGGAAGAAGAAAACGTATAGCACCACATCTACCGGGTTCTGAAGCATTTTAACCCAAAGCGATAAGCGTTATGAACAGCTTCGACAATGACATTTCCGAGCGGATTGAATGCGTAGCTTCCCGACTGATATAGAGTATCTTGACATCATATGTCATACATATTATTTTCAGTGAAAGCAAGATGTTTGAATGTAGATTTCAAGACAGGCTAAAACAAATAATTAAGGTCATACTGCGAAAGTTTAGTGTATGGGAATTAGAACAATCAAGCGATCTAGATTGCACATTTCTGCGTAGTCCTACGTCACTTTTGCGCACAACCCCATTGGGCTGTACCTTTATAGTTTTTCTTTTTTATCTCCACAGCACGAAACTCCGTCATCGCTGGTAAAAGGAAAACACCAAATGAAAACAATCGGACATAACCTAAAAGCGTTTGTATAAACATAGTCCAAAACTACTCCAACACATAAGTGAAGCATGTTGAGTAGTTGCACGACACCAATAATGCAAGGAAAAAGAGTATAAGAATATTTTGGACACGGTGTAGATGTATATAATTGCATCTTACTTTTAGTTGCATATCATTATTGTTTTTACTACGAAAAATAATCATAAAGAATGATATCTGCATCAAGATTGTAGGGAGGGTGATTCCAGTTAGTGAAGATGTGTTACTGCTGTGTAGCATAAGGTCTTTTTCTATTAACCACCCACACTTGTGAGTGGCTCCTACAGCATCCTTATTGCTAGTTTAAATTGGTCCTCAAACTCGATGTATTAACTTATATTTTTGTACTCTGCTGAAATAAACCATTCACTTTTGTGAGTGGCCCCAACGGCATCCCTATTGTTGATTTAAATCGGTCCTCAAACTCGGTGTTTTAACATATTTTTGTATTCTGCTAAAATAAACCACCCACACTTGTGAGTGGCCCCAACAGCATCCTTACTGTTGGTTTAAATCGGTGCCAAAATTTGAATAGCTTTAATGTGCATCTCTGTACAGAGAATAAATTGGGGAGTAGGCTACGCTTCGAGTTTAACGTATCGTTTTATTTGTGCTCTGTAAAATTTCCAAATTTTATTCTATTTGCTAGTAATATTTATTCCACATTAATTAGCTGTTGAACCTGAAGTGCAAGCAAATGTTAGTTTTAGTGCCAACGTTTTCCTCGAAGACTCGAATTATTATCCAGAAGAGGGAAGAATTGATACGAGGAAACCGCAGCTAAGTAGTATTTTTTTTTCTATTTATTTGAACTGGGCGAAACGTTTTGAGCTTCTTTCTGTGTCGAACGGAGCTATGGGATCGTGGTTCATTTTCCATATGGGATGCGTGTGTTGAGAACTAAGAATCATGTTTTAGCTGGAGCATAGTTACGGCGTGAGTTGTCCACCTGTGTCAAGGTTTTTGTTCGCCTTACGAAAGCTAATGGTGCCACTGTTAAAATTCCATATCTGATGGCTTTGGGTGGAGGGGCAGTAGTGTTGTTTTGTTGTATTGCAGTTATTCAAGTTATTTGTTAGGATTTTTATTCAGGTGACCATTCTCTTGTGGGGTCGGGCTTTGGTCTTATCGCCTAGTCTGTCGCTCTTACTATACGGAATGGTCTATATGGTTTCTAGTACACAACAAGTGTCAACGGGGTTCTCTGTTCTCAGATTTTCTAACGAGTGGCTTAAGCACCACCTCCGGGGAGAGCCTGTTGTTATGCCCGGCGAGAAATCCATTCCTCAGGGCAGGTTTCTCATATGAATACAGTTTCGAAAGCGTTAGCGTCACCGAACGGTCAACCCACTATCTATGTCAAGAAGGCTCCACCATATTCTAAAAATATAACAGATAGAGATCGTTATTCGATTCGCTACGAAACAACTCCCGAGCTTTTATGACAGGCGGAACTCACTTAAACAAATTTCGAAACGGGAATGAAAGGATTAGATTACCAAGCAGCCCGCCCTTGGAGTTCAAAAACAGAGAAAACTACAAATCAACACGGACAACAACGACAAGAAAACTTTTCGAATGTAGACGTCAGGGAAAGCATAACTGCTCAACAAAAAACATCTCATATCGGAGGTAAGTAAAATGTTTATATGAATTTGAATTTGTATTAGTTTAACCTAGTTCATTGTGTATCAAATGCCTCTTTTTGCCTAATGCTTCCTGATGTGTGCGGATTTTCCTATTTCTATTTATCTTAAATTGGTATTGTATTATGTATGTTTGTGTGTGATGTTTTGGTCTGTGTGAGTGTGCGTGTATGTGACTTTGCGTCGATGCGTCCTTCTTCTCTTTTCAGAAAGCGAGTATTGGCGCTATAACCATAAGCCATAAAAGGCTAGGACATGAGTTAGTGCTCATGTTCCAACCGGCCGACAAGCTCTCACGAAAGCACTACACTCTTGGTTTAGAAGCCTGAATACAAGAAGAAACGATTGTGTTCCAGCCCAGAAACGCGGACAACAAAGGAGTGCATTAACATTCTTAGCTTCGTCACTCCCAACGACCGATATACATATAAATACACATATGCTTTCTCGCCAAGGAAAGCCTCCCGCACAATCCCATCCAACTTCCAACTCCAGATGTCTATGAAGGTAGCATGAGTTCTCAGCATCTTCTTAAGTAGACATCTAATCAACACTTCCCTCCCATCCCTTGCTGATCATAAGGACCTGGCCAGGTGTTGCACAAAGAGATCTATGGATGAAGAGCCTGTCACACCCAAGGCAGCTCTTCTGGCGCTTCCATCGTCTCTACAACAGCCAACCCAGGATTGTGTATGGTCGGAAAATGCTATTCTATGCTATGCTATGCCATCTCTGCTCGAGAGAATATATCGGAAACATAGTTAAATAAATCTTATTCGCTGCCGGCGTCGGTTGAACTCAGCACATCGTTTATCAAAACGGATGCAGCTGCGAACCCAACCATTTTATCCAACATCCCAGATCATTTCTCGAGAAAGTGCAGAAGGTGTTCTCTGGCTTCAATAAAGCGACAGTATCGCGTCAACATATTCCTACCCATTTGCTACTTGACATGCACTTGGGCAAGACCGGCGCCGGTATTGCCTTGGTTGTGGAGATTACCAGTTGATTACATTGAAGATGTATGCTAGTCCCAAGCAGCATCTTTTGGATCTCTGTGTAATAACAGCTGTCTGTCAATAACGGAGTGGCAACCTCAGGTGGACTAATCGTTGCTCATGCTCAAAATTTTAATTGTATGTGCAGTACAAATAGAATTAACGAAGTTCGAAATAAAATTACTGATTGCCTATGCGATATCATATTGAAACTTAAACAAGTTAGTCTGATGAAATCAAAAGTGAGGAAGTTTTGGGTAGCAAATATATTGTATTTAGAAGTGACCGTGATTTGACATAATGAGAAAAAACAAATCTGGTGGTGGTGGTATTTATTGCCGTCAATGCAAACCTCCAAGAAGAAATAATTCTAGTGAAAAACATCAAGAATTTGAAGACGTGTAAAAGTGATGATAAAAGATGATCTTTTTGTATCTGATTACTTTTGCTCCACATACGGCTAAAAGCTTCATTTGACAAATTGAAAAAAAATGTGAATCTAGATTTGAAGCTTTGGATCCTCAAACCAAGGTTCACATTTATGGAGATTTCAACCAGAAAACGGCCTGATATTACTCACGATAATGATAACGAATCTCTACTCCTTCCAATTGTAGGTGAAAATGAGACTTGACAATTTGTTTTTGATTAAATTAGCCACCTGAGCTTCTATCGAAACCAGCTTAACGTCTGTTTAGATTCTATTTTTACTAATTGTAGTGAAGATTTGGTATTAATAAAGCCCAACTCACAATGGAAGAATGAAAAATTGAATTCTGCTGTCCGAATATTTATTATTCTCAGATTCTAAGAAGGCACCGTACAGAAATACGTGATTACAAACTTGTCTACGATTTCAAAAACATAAACTAAGCTAAAATTAACAGCAAACTAACAAATATAGATTGGCACAATCTTTTTAAAAATGAAAAAGACATGAACAGGCCGTTGACATGTTTTGTAACAATGTATATGCAATTATTGACGATAACGTTCCAAAGAGAACGAACAGAATACTTACAGCATACTAAACACTCTCTATGGTATACACGTGAAATAAAAAAATCTCAAAAACGAAAACCAAACGCTTGCTAAAGCATACAAAAAAGTCAAAAAGTTAACCAAATTTAGATAGATATAGGCTATAACATCAACTTCTCCAGGTTGTCGAGGCAGCAGCTTCCTTCTATCATTCGCCTAAGGACAATAACTCACCAATCGATAAATTTTGGGTCATCCTTCATGGAATTTGAAGAAGACTCATACAAAAATCGTAGCAAGCGAGAAGCAGCTTAAGGTTTGTAGAAGGATTGATTAGGGTGTACAGAAGCTGTTGACAGGGAGTTAAACGAGAGACTTGATGACTTGGATTATCTCCAGCGAAACTCAGCTGATTTTTCATCAGTATCATATGCAGAAAGTTTTATTTCAGCAAGTATTGAGTTAATCATGAGTTATTTTTGGAAAACATAATTTTCATACAACTTAAATTTACTACATTTCAACCTCTATGAAAACCATATGCTTCAAACACTGTTCCGATGTGCAAACCGAGTTATGCTTATAGTCGCTTCACTTGGCACACTTCGGCGTCTGCGCTTCGCTCGGTTCCCATAATATATTCTCCAACGTGTTTCGTCCGAAAACCGCATCAAACACGTTCGCATCTAATGACTGATGTTTACAACCATCAGTGGATTGTGCTGACGATCTATCATACGCGCATCATCCCAGCAGCAAAATACAAACAACGACCACATCACACATGTTGCTCGCTCCAATGTTTATATCCTCTAGCATACACATATGCCCAATGATTGGATGATACCTAAAAAGGGTTGGGCTGCTTCTGATGATGATGATGATGATGAAGATGATGAAGATCCACCTATACGGGCTTTCCACCATATACTGACTTCCGAAAATCATTTATTGATTCATATTACATAAGGTTTTGTTTTGTATAAGCTCGCGGCAATGCTGTATGTGAATGTAGTTCAGTTCATACGGTGAATGAAGACCACTGGAGCGAGTGGTTACGATTTGCTCCAATGGTTCTTGGGTTTCGGAGATATGATAGACGAACGAAAGCAAAAGAAAACCGGCATTTTATCGGAAGGAAACATGCGAAGACGACCACGGCGGCGGCGGTGGGTTATGAGATAAAGCTGTTACGTAAGATGTCTCTAACGAGTATATCGGACGGGCCACCAAGTACGATGTGGAAGGAAAAACTCAGCAACATCTCCAGCAACGGCGGAATGGAACAGATTATGCCATCAGTGTCAAGTGCAGGCAGCAGCATCGCGAAGACGGCCGCACCCTGCTAGTAGGGGTGGGAGGGCGGTGAAAGAGTGCGCCGGAATTTCCTTGTGCTTATTTCTTATTTTCTGAACCGGAGCGTTACATGTGGATGCGGGTGATTGGATTATTAATTTCAGTTTATCGGATGATCTAATTCCCAGCAGCGAACATCGGTAGATCTTCATGAAGATCAACAATACTGATTCTATGATGACGTCGCTAAGAATTGGCAGGTGTTTGTTAAAGCTGTGTGGAAGGAACTGAATTTGACACTCTTGCAGGAAAATTTTTGCATTATCATCATGTTTCATATTTGAATCTTTAGTATTTTTATTTGAATGTCCGAAACTTTGGGAAAGTATTGGGAGCACTTGTCATATTAATCTGCAAGCC
>JASCZW010009594.1:0-41501 GCA_034211315.2 Aedes japonicus | reverse complement strand
ACGCAGGCAAAATGAGAACTGATCGAGATTTGTACTGCATGTTTTGGTTTGAGTAACATTGTTCTTCTTTTAATCTGGTGAGCATTATTGTGATTATTACTGTGTTAAGTTAACTTTTAAATTTGATTGTGTATTTAATTAGCGTGCATGGGCTGCGTCTTTCTTACCTTCCAGAATAGTCCGCATTTCTTTGTTTACCGAAAAAATATTTTCAACACGCGCTGCTCACCGAGGCTCGAAAATCACCGGTAATACGAATTTATTTCTTATGATTTTGACTAATTTTTACCGTTTATATCCTTATCCGGTTTATTTGAATCTTGTTTGAACTACTTAATTGATAAAAGATTTCATTTTGAACCGTTATTGTTAAAAATTAGATGTGCATATTCTCTATTGTCATTCATTCAAATTTCTCCGCTTACGTCATCTTTTACAGGACAAAACTCAAAGCCAGGAAATGTCATTATTCCGAGCACTGGGCAGTGAATTTTTTACAGCGTATCGCCAAGGATTGATTACAATCAACAACCGACCGTTTCTGACATCAATTAATCATCATTTCGCAGAGAAAACTGCGCGTTCCGATGACGTAGAAGAAAACCAGCCATCGGAAGAACAGGAGCCGTCTAAGGGAGAGGTGCGCGACGACCCGAAAGATCGCACGCGGGTTGTTCCAGTCGAAACCAGTATTCGGTATCTGTCTAGCGAAGCGTACCAACAAACATACCAAGGAGACCTGGTGTGGAAGCAATATCGGAGAAATCACAAGGGAGTTTACCCACCGAAGAAAACCCGCAAGACGTGCATCCGGCAGGGTAAGCTTGCTACCGGAAATCCATGCCCCATCTGTCGAGACGAGTATCTAGTGCTGGACCACAGGAACATTGACCTGATCAAACAGTTTATTTCGTCGCAAAACGGAAAGGTTCTCAGCTATCAGATTACCGGACTGTGCCAGAAGCGGCATCTTGAATTATTGGTAGCCGTCGAACGGGCCATGGACTATGGTTTGATAACCTTCGACGTACCATTCAGGGATTATGATTATTCCGAGTACTATCCAGCACAGAAGCAATAAATTGTAGTTTTGTTATTTAGAATAATAGTTGTAATTAAGGATGGAAATTAGCTGCACCTATTTGGTTGTGGGCGGAGGCATTGCTGGAGTGTCTTGTGCGGAAACGTTGGTCTTTTTGGCTGATCCAAAGGATAGTATAATTTTGATAACCGAGTCGTCGTTGGTCAAAGCTGCTACTAATCTGATTCCACTGGGAAAGGTTCTAACCCGTTTCGATGTGCAGGAGAAGTCGGCCAAGAGTTTAGATAACAATATTCGAGTACTAGAAGATCAACTGCTGAGCGTAGAGAGCAGAAGTCACACTATCAAGACCGCGAAGGGAAATATAATCAACTACAGTTTTCTTTGCATTTGCACTGGAGCGCGTCCGAAACTGATCGAGCAAGCTAAAAGTAGCCCATACGTTATTGGGATTCGAGACACCGAATCGGTTCAGGAATTCCAAAAACGTGTTAAGAACGCGACTCGACTAGCGGTGGTCGGAAATGGAGGAATCGCTTCCGAACTGGTGTACGAAATAAGTGGCATCGAGGTCCACTGGATTATCAAAGACGAATACATCAGCTCTACGTTTGTCGATTCCGGTGCCGCTCAATTCTTTCATGAACGACTGTCCTCAAAAGGGGAGAAAAAAACCATCGTCAAGAGGATGAGATACTCGGAAGAGAAGGGCGAATCCTGTGAAAACAAGCGGGGAGCTGCTCTAGGTCCCGATTGGCATCGCACTGTGGACATTGCGGGCAAGCTGGAGAATCTTCCGGATGCGGTAAAGATTCACTACAAGGTGGAGGTCGAAGCGATTGTGGAAAAGGATGAAGGATTCCCCTTACAGCTCAAGCTTTCTAACGGCGAAAGCATTGAATGCGATTTTGTAGTTTCAGCAACAGGGGTGTTACCTACAAGGAATTTTTCCTGTGATCAAGAATTTCAACTGGGGCCAGATGGAGGTCTGCTCGTCGACTGGGAAATGGCAACCTCTGTCGGAAATGTTTACGCTGCTGGAGATGTATGCAGTGCTGGTTGGGATCATGCCAAACACTGGTTCCAGATGCGATTGTGGACGCAGGCTCGGCAGATGGGAGCGATGGCTGCCCGAGCAATGGCAGCAAAACGCGCCGGGGAAACGATCTACCAGGATTTTTGCTTTGAATTGTTCAATCACGTTACGACGTTGTTTGGATATCAGGTGGTTTTACTAGGCCGATACAATGGACAGGGATTGGATGATAAGTACGAAATACTTCTGAGGATGACTCCGGGACTGGAATACATCAAGTTCATAATGGTGGATGGTCGGCTGCAGGGTGCAATGTTGATCGGTGAAACGGGACTGGAGGAGACGAGTGAGAACCTTATTTTGAATCAACTCGACTTATCGCCGTATGGAGAAGATTTGCTGGATCCGAATATCGATATCGAGGACTATTTCGATTAACATTTTAGATGCCTGGGTTAATTTCCGTAAATATATAATTTAATAATATAAGTAAACTGGCTTCGCTTCTGATGACATTCCTAAACATTGCAGTGACGGTTCCTCTGTTCCGTGTAATCGAAAACTAGAAGATAAGTGCCGGAATCTTCAAATACCCCCTATAACCAATTGGCTTTCTTTCAAGTGAACTGAACACCGAGACTTAGTTACATCATTTTTATTGTGAATACTTTCTGCGTACTTTGTGCATCGGTTTTCACTTACGACACCCTTTTAAAACATAGAACGATAGTTGCAGTATACTGATAATTTATTCATCCGACACAAAATACGAATATTCTATACAAAAGAAAGTAAAATGCAAACACAAAAATGTTTCACAAAATAATTTTGTAACTGGAAATTTAGTATCCTTTTGGATTCAACTCACTATTCACTGTGTTGCTTGCGTTTCCTCCTCCGGTTCTTCCGGTCGTTCGTGTAAGTTGAATAGTTTTGCCACTTCGTTCAAATCGTCATAGCGTGTGTGTTGAGCCACGATTCTCCGCGCCGTTCCAATCCGATTAAAAACGTTCCACAGCAGAACACCGACCACCTTTTCATCCTTCAGATAAAATATGACACCTTTGTTGAAGTCGTCATTTGCGTCCTCCTTCGGTTTCTTCTCCTCTGCTATGCTCGTCCTATCTAGTACCGACGTAGCTGAATCTCCAGAGGAAGCAGATTTTACTGCCGCATTGGCGGCCTGAAGTTTGTCGCCTGTGTCCGGAATGGCTTGTACTGGGCTACTTTTAGCAAACACGGCTACCGTAGGCAGGGCGGAATCGATTATTCCAATCGCTTCATATCCTATTTTTGGACCCAAATCGGACCAAAACATACTTTGATGCGTGTATGGCTTATCTAAAATGAAAAAAAAGACCGTGGGTTTATAACGTCAGGAAAAATGATCGGGGGGACTCACTCATTCCAGCCATATTTTCCCCAGCGAGACGTCCCGAAACCACGGCATGATCGTGATGCTCCACTCGTCGCCTCCCCAATTTGGGATCGTAAAAACAAGCGGCGTCCCCAGCTACGTACAGATGCGATCGGGCCCTCAGCTCTGCGTCCACTACGAAGCCACCCATCGAGGGATCAATCTCCAAATCTGAAGTCTTGGCCAAATCGGTATTAGGTTCCGAGCCGACAGCTACTATCGCGTGATCCACCAACAGGGAGCTGTCATCGGTCAACGTAAGCTTCAGTTTTTTATCCTGTACCTCCGCTGCTTTGATCTGTGTCTTTGGCCAAACATTCACACCTTCCTCTCTAACACGGTCCGTTGTCCACTGACTTAAGTATTCCGGTAGAATTTTGCCCATGTTTCCTTCCTCGTGGAATAACTGATACACCTCCAGTTTCTTATCTCGAATCTCACTGCATTTCGCCAATGCGCAAGAAAGCTCACTTCCCAAGAATCCACCTCCAATGATGGCTATTTTGCTTCCTTCGCTCAACTTCTCACCGAGCTCTTCAAAGTCACTGACCCCTTTGAACATCGTAATGCGTTCTTTAACCGCCAACGGGGCAGCATCAAAAACAGGCAAGCTTTTCGGCCTAGCTCCTGTGGCGAGTAGGCATTCCCCATACTTAATCTCTGTACCATCCGTCAGGATCGCTTTCCTATTCACTACGTCTATCCGTTGCACCTCATAACCTTTAGCTATCGCAACTCCACCATTTGGCGAATCCAGCAGCTTTGTCGGGTCAATGTAAAAGTCGTCTGGTTCGTAGTAGATACTTCGCTCCACCCCATTCCACTGTCGAAACTTCAGTGGTTCTACTTGAGCCTTATCCTCTGGATTAAACCAGAGCTCTTTCGACAGTGGAGGCCGCATGTAGGGCATTTCGGTTTCATTGGTAATGACCAATACTTTTGCCTTTGCGTCATGACCCTTGATGGCACGGAATGCAGCAAACCCGGCTGTTCCACCGCCGATCAGCAAATATGGGACCTCTTTAGGAAGGTCTTTCGAAGAAGCTGGGAATGGTAACTTTGTTTTCTTCTTTGGTTGAACTACTGTTGATTCTGCCGTTTCCTCTTCAAGTACTTTATTATCGAATAGACCTAATTTATAGGCCAGCCCAAAGCCGCCAGCAGCCAAAGCGATCGCTCCGAAAATGTATGGAGCATTGGAATTATTACCCGGCGGTGGTGGAGGAGGACATGCTGGTGAAGCAACCTTAGCGGTAACTGGTTCCTGCAACAAAAATAAACTTGGTAAATACTACTTTCATTCAGCTCAAACAGATCGTGTTCGTGAAAGTCAAAGATTTCAAAACCTCAGATCGTATGTCACATTCTGGTGGTCTCTTAACGGTGTCATTGCAAACCGGTGAAAGAGGCGAGTTCTTGAGCTATAGAAAAGATATTTGTTAGGTCGAAAATTGGATGTGAAAGAATCCTATATTGAAACCTCCCGCACAGGAGCGCTTCGTTTTGGTCTTGATTTTGGAGGCATTTCAACCTCGGAATTGTCCCGCTCGCTAAGATATTGACTATCACCGCAAATCAATGGCGTCCGGTTGGGATCAATGCAACCGTAACGGGATGATTGCTTCTCCGAACTACACCTAGGATATGAAGGACTCCGGCAATCGTCATTTGCTTCCAACAATCGCCGATTCCGTTCGGTTAGCTTCTTCGCAATCATGTCATTTACCTTTCTTGAATACCACCGACGGCTGTAGAACGATCCACCTGTGCGGAAACACAAAAATCAATAACATTACATCATGTTCGGTCACTCCAGAGAGGACGATAACCTAAAATATCTTACCAAAAGATACTCTCGGCCGGATCGCAGCTACCCTTGGTTGCGCAATCCGAAGATTGCTTATCACTGCACGAGATGCTGCTAGCATTTTTATCCCGAAGAAGACGCGATTCAATTTTCAAGTATAATTCCAAACAGACGGTTTCTTAAGTTACAGTATCTCTTTCGATGTTCCGCGAGCGAATTTTTACTGAACTCGATGGTTCATTTATCGAAGGTTTGTTTTGCCCTGTTCTTTGCACAATCTTTGCGCATCAGAAATCGATCTCACACTGCGCTACCAAAAAAAAAATCACAAAAAATGAAAGGAAAAAATTGGTAAACGAGAAACTGTCAAAAACCTGGCTGCGTCTTTTATTGAAATCGGTACACTATGTGTTCACCATACATATAGTGGTTACCATGAGGGATAAAAAAAACATGCACGGAGATTTGGATTTCTTATTTTATGTATAAAAATCACTCATCTTCGGCAGCCATGTAAATGTTGATATGACGCTGTCAAAAAGATGGGTGATTTAAAAATACAAATCGATCTCAAGGTACTTACACACTTAGAAAATAGAACCGAGCTCGGTGGAATTTCAACCGAGTTTTCACCTGCTGAACGCTAGGTTGTCTGTTCGGTTCAAATTGGAGCAACCGAGTTCTCGTTAAATTTTTATTTACTAGCAAACTGTCAAATTTACCGAAAAACTCGGTTGGCAAAAATAAATCCAATCAGCAATGACCGAACATCCGTTCACTAAAATATTACCGAACACTGTCAAACAAACCGACTTTTCTGTTGCAGTTACGGAATTCAGTGCTCTATGGCAGAGCTGGAATATTGGGTTGAAATCGAGGTTGAAATAGCTTCGAATTTTAGTAATAAAACCAGTTTTGTCAGTAATATTGCTTATTGAACCACCCTCATAATCCTCATACATTTTGTTGTTTTTGTTTCTTTTTCACCTGAAAAAACGACACAGTAGGACGAATTTTGACAATACACATTTCACGCGCACACGGAAGATAAAACATAGACTAACTCTCAGACCAGTAGGTCCCGAACAAATACGCGCATATTGATTGTTGATCAAGTCAGCTAAAATAACCGAGTTTTTCGGTAGACATTGCCGTCGCGGAATTGACTCAAAGAGAAGTGTTTGACGTTTAAGAATATTCAGGGAAGGCTCGGTTCAGTTTACCGAGTTTTCTCGGTTCTCGTGTACCGAACTCTTGAATATCCCTGCTTTACCGTACTGTTCGGTTCATCTTTCATTTTTATCTGTCAAATATATCATATAGTAACCGAAACTCGGGTTTGATTCTAAAAAGTCACCCGAAAACAGTATATATAAACGATTTATTCGGTTTCTTGTTGGTAAACGATGTGGTTCGGTAGAAAATTTAACCGAGTTCGACGTTATTTTCTAAGTGTGAAGTAGTTAACTCTTATATGGGTGAATTCATATACACTGATAAAAAAGTAATGATAATATCTATGTTGCCCATCTATGATTTTTGCATTATAATCAACAAATGATATCTATTTGTAACCACACATTCTTCCTATGTGTACACATAACCACTATGTGTGACCACACATACTTTTCATTGTTTCTCAAAAGGTTCTGTTTATGTATGAGTAAATGAATATTATTTCGACAGAGATGATTCATTAGGGCCTAACTGACAAACGTAAATATTTACTTCTTCCTAAAATTTCTCGTGGCACAAAGGGTCCCCATGTAAGCCTCCAATTCTAGCGGATAGAGGAACTCTTCCTCTTCGAAATAACCGTGGTGGATTTATTAGGCGAGTTTTCAATGATGAGATATTCGCGGAAAAAGCCATTGTTTACATTTTACAGCTAGGCCCTAATGAAAAATCTTTGTCAAATTGAATTTTTACATGGATTTGTGCCAATAAATATGTGTGGATTATTTGCCGTGCATGGGTGAATTTAGGTCTTCAATTTCAACCACGGATGTGCTAAGGGATAAACTAGACCCAGAATGTTTTCGAAAGCTAAAACGAAAATGATTTTACAAATTAGAAAAACATTTTTATAAACGCGTAGAGCACAAATATTTAATGTTTCCTCGATGTATTGCTTAAATCTCGGCTTGAATCAAATATCATTAAATACAATATGTTAATTTTTTTCTTACACAGTGTCCAATATATTCTCATACAAAATAAAACTCTATTTATTTCAAATCGATAATCCAGATTTTATTGATAACTTTGCCCATTATATTGCAATATAATACTGATCAACTACAGCATATGTTTTGGAATAACACCGCCTTTAACCTTCTTGATCTGCTCCAGAAGTTTCTCGAAAAAGTCACAGGTGGCACGCACGACTTCATCGGCATTTCGTCCCCAATTCGTTTGATTACGGTTTTGAATTGGTTCATATTAGACGCCCTTTGGTCATTTACCTTCGCCAGCATCCCTAGTAGCATACTTGTTGCCAGTCGGTTGAAATAACATAAATATAACTTACTAAGTTATAATCAAGTAACAACAACTAATAAAGATCATAGTGTGCTACTTGGGATGTATGACCATACGAAATAATCCTGGTGAACTGGAAGGCCATTCCACAGAGTACAGACATCCAAGCTGAAGTGCCCACTGTGTGTAAATTGCTCCAACGGTTTGCTTGTAAAAGTTTACACAGTAAATTGGGGAAAAAATGTTCGAGCGTGGATGTCTGTTCTCTGTGCCATGGCCATTCATTCTTGTCCAAAAAGTCGGTCAAATTTTCTCGGCACCAGCCCTGAACGAGATTTGCAGTATGCGATGGTGCTCCGTCCAGCTGAAACACATAGTGATCATCTCCAAACACCTCCTGTACATATGGTTTGACAACTTTCTCCAAAACTTACGTTTTATAATATTCGGCATTCAATTTAACGCCTTTTTAGATGAAAACCAGTGATAATTTGCCTCGCTTGCAAATTCCTCCCCAAACCATCGCTGACGCAGCACTTTGGAACCGTGGAATATTCCTATCACTCTCTGGAACAGTTTTCGAAGAGAGAGCCCACAATCTGTCGTTCTGGACATTCTGCATGAGAATATATTGGACACGGTGTATATCAATGATGAGCGTTCTTACTACACGCTACTTCTAAACAACCCAAATTTGAGTACGATAGACTCAAATTCGTCGGAAGTATGGCTACTCAAAACTGAGTAAAGATGGTTAGGAGTAACACGTTGACAATTAGATAACATCGATTGGATTCAAGCCGATGTTGACTATTTGCCATCTAACCACTACGAACTATCTTTACTAACTTTTGGGTAGCTATACTTCCGACGTATTTGAGTCCGTCGTACTCAAATTTGTGTTGCTTAAAAATAGCGTGTAGTAAGAACGCTCATCATCGATATACACCGCTGTCCAGAGGATCGAAGGCAACTGTTTACAAAAGGAAAATAAAGAAAGACAGTATTTAAAACATACCCACACAATCGTCTATTAAATGCGCATTAAATCTACTTTAATCTAGTGCACTTAAATACTAATTGTTTGGTAGCCCTAATACTCAATATACAATAAGTAAGTGAAGGTTTAAGGAAACGGTTTCTACGGTAGGTCAGTGATGGTCAAAATTTGCTAGATATATACCGTATATAGCCGGGATATTATTATTGACTCAAGTCACCACTAGTAAATAATTGATCCTACAGGTTACGAAAACTTCAACTTCTGCTATATATAGTTATTTATACATTTCCCACAAAAAGAATCATTAAAAGTATCATTAAACGCAATGTTATCTATCATATCCTGCAATATATTAATGTGTTATTGCTTATCTGCAGAAATTTTGTAACCTTAAATTCTACGAAATATACGTTAGCAAGAAACTATGGTTGACAAAATTGGATTTATTCTCGCTGTGAGGAACAGGTGTTGTCTTGCAATCATTATCAATTTATTTCATAATATTTAAAATTGTTTTTTTCAATAGGTGCACTTGTCAGAATTAAACATTAAATTTAATACGTGTATATTACTATATTTTTCAATGAAAAATGTCATAATTCACGTATCCTACCCTAGAATACCCTATTTATACGTTGCGGATGCGTTTGCGTGGATTTGACAGTTTTTCTATAAGCCCCTGCCCTTCGGTTCAGAAAGGGATATGGGCGCGTTCTGTCAAGTCGGTCGCGGCAGATTTCATGTGTGAATCGGCTGCCGCATCAACGTTCAAAAATGCCTGAGCCAAATGGACAGCTTGTAATGATCACTTGAAGATGCGATGGGAATCATTGCCCTGTTATTCCCAAATGAAGCACGTTGAAAAACATTTCTTGTATTCTAATATCAAACATGATGGAATTGAGTAAACGAGTGAAAACTCAACGGGAATGATCTCTCATATGCATCCGTCGAACCATTCTGAGCCGTTCTCACATGCGCATTGCGTGTTACCAATCACTAATCCTTTTTCCTTTCTGTTCTCTTCCCTATCCTATGACCACGAGCAATATCATATGGTCATCCTAAAATCAACTCTTCAAATGCTGTAACATCGAGAAAACACAGAGCAATAAAGAACGGTATAAACCCTAGCCAATTTTACTTTCAGACAACTTTTCTAACACAAGGTAAGCAATCAAATGACCACTACAAAATATAATGAATATCATCATATCGACATAATATTTAACGGGGAAAGCGAGGGACCATCAGGACACCCAAGTGAAACGATTTGGATAGGGAGCATGGGACTGCCTCCTCGCTATTGTTAACATTTCGCGGAATGACGGTGGGCTCTTCGACCCCATCTATTGGGTTTATTCTGTCAATCGAGGGCTCGACTCTAATGCTGTGGGTGTGAACTTGCTTTTGGGAGGAGATTCTCTTCCCTATATTCGCGGGTTTCGCGTAAGTGTCTCCGCTTACGGGCCCGCCGAAGCGTTTTTGGCCCTTCATACAGGTGCTTGAAGATCAAAAACAACAATAGAATCCTGAACAAATCGTTTTGACTGCTATGGTAAGTTACCTTGCTACAATAGATGGTACTATCTTATCATCATCATCATCATCATCATCATCATTTGACGTTTTTCTTCAAGGGAACGACCATTAATTACGCCACAAACTTATTATAACCCTCCACCCCCCTCCCCCCCCCTCGTCACGTTTTTGGTATGGACCTTCATATATTTTTGTATGGATCGTCACGTTTTCCCAAATCACCCCTCCCCCCTTACTGCGTGACATAATTAATGGACCTTCCCTAAGATTTATTTCAAATTCACGTCAACTGAACGCAAACGTAGATTTGTCAATGGTTTATCAATTCCAATCGTTTTTTTTTACCAGTGTAACTAACCAAGATTCTTAGAAAACCAAACATAAACAACAGTGTGTTTCTGAAGGGCAATATCAATGATCAAAAACTTCAAAAGCTTT
This sequence comes from Aedes japonicus, assembly GCA_034211315.2. Taxonomy (NCBI): domain Eukaryota; kingdom Metazoa; phylum Arthropoda; class Insecta; order Diptera; family Culicidae; genus Aedes; species Aedes japonicus. The sequence goes on along the minus strand of JASCZW010009594.1, from coordinate 30,735 downwards.
ATTTGATATCTATCATCATCATTGTATCTTTAAAACTTAACGTCTGCTGGTCCTGACAGAAATCTATTGATTGCTTGCTTTTGAAATTATTCTTACTGGATAATACTTCGTATATTCGGGGTACTATCAGTGTATCATTGGAACAAATTCACTACGTTTTTAATTCTTGTCATGTTTCTTGCAGTCATGGAGGTGTTCGATTTTGAAAAATCCTTGTTAACTCGCCTGCAGGAAACATCTGATGTGCTTTGCGCTCGAGGCATAGCACTACCGGCTTCCGAGGTACGTACCGAATGGGCCAACTATGTGGAAATGGCCATCGAACCTACCGGGTGGCAAGCACAGTGGCGAGTACCACGTGTGATATGTGAGGAACTGTCGCTCAAGTATCCAACTGTTGTCGTCGGTACAGTGGAGCAGGTGCTTTTCGATGAACTCAAAGCCATTTTCACCGTTGAGTCGGTCCAGGAAGATGACGTACAAATGCCCGACAAACAGATGGTTTCACTGGACGAGCTATGGCCATTGAAAGAGCAAGAAAACGATGCACTGAACGTTGATCGCACGGCGGATTGTTTGGATCGGTTGAGGTTCTTCTATCAGCATGTGTGGATGCCTTGGGATAACGACGAGGATGATGATGGAAGCGATTGGGCCGAGAAAAACCTGTACGACAGGATCAAGTTTTATTACGATGTCAAGAAGCGGGCAATGTCCAAGAGATTAGTTTCGCACGTATTAGCATTGCTGGCCGAAGCTAATTATGTGCAAAAGAAACGAGAGCTGCTGGAGATGGAAATCGAAGAAGATGATATCAATGTAAATGGTTCAGAGAGTGAAAGTTTGGTCGAGAATAGGAGGACTAGCAAATTGGTCGAGCTTCATCTACGATTGAACGTTATTAAAAATGAGATGAAGATTCTGGAAGATCCAACTTTGAGAGAAGCATTCGAAAAAGTTCGTTTCGGATCGACCTCAGATAAGCAAACAGAAGAGGAAGCCCTGATTGTTGTTCAAACTGGAACACTGGATCAACATATTGGGTACCTCAATGATGCCAAGAAAATTGTTGGTCCCTCAAAAGCTGTTCGCATCTGTGATTCGTTACAAGGTGCTCTTGATAGATGTGTCCCATCAAATGAACTTTATCTGCCGCCAGGAAGGCATTTAATAAAATTTCTAGAATATCTCAACGGTGGGGGATCACTGAAAGCTGTGAAAGCCATTGGCTTCGTGGATGCTTGCAAAAAGGGACAGCTTGGTGCAATTGAAGACAAAACGTTTGTAAGCTCGAAGGACGACGACAGCGTTCTTCTGACGGTCGACGGGGATTATTATTTTGAGAATATCGTACTGGATTGTGCTAATGTCCGAACCGGCGTTCTTATCAAACAGGGTAATGTGACGTTCAAAAACTGCTGCCTGATGGGTGATGCCAAGTCTAGCACCAAACAGGGAATAGTGGCATTCGGTGAGCAATCTCGGTTGCGGGCATTTATTTCTTTGGAGCGTAAATAATGTACATATTTGTTCGTAGGTAACTCATCAATTAGTTTAGAAAACTGTGTTCTGAAGGACTTCTCCACTGGCATTTACGCAAATGAAAATTGTAAAATAAGCCTAAACGGAAGCATTGTTCTGGATTGCATCAATGGTATTGATGTCCTTTGTGGAGGCCAAGCCACATTTCATTCATCGGAAATTAGTAACTGTAAAACATACGGTGTCTGTTTGGAAGTTCTTGAGTTAAACACATCGCAAGACGCAGAACAAACTAAAATTTGCTACATCAACTACAACGAAATCGATCGAAGCGAACTAAAGTTCGAAGGCACCTGCGAATTCCGTAACAATGGCAAGGCAAATTTCGTCATATCCAAAACCGGGACCGGCAAATTCAACAACTCCTGCTTCGTGGAACCATCAACGCCATCGAATGTAAGTAGTCGCCTTAGTAGATCCGCTAAACACAGTGATAAACCCAGTGCTGACCAGGACGTTGACCAAGATCGTGACTACAAAGCAGAACTAGATGACGTGAAAAAGTTACTATGGGGCCATGACTTAGCGAACGGTAACGCAGGAAAGCTTAACTCGTCCGAGTGCAACGGCTGCGATGAGAGTGTTGCTGACGACGAGTCAGATCTGTACGAGACGGGACGGGATAGGACTGGGTTTGGAAGTAGTTACACAAGCAGCAGTATGGCTAGTATGGCTGATGATTCCGTGGTAATAGAAATTGAAGAGTCTGTTATTGAAATTGATTAAGGGGATCCTACTCAAGTTAACGTTTTGAAGAAGGTTATAAATACAATAGAGAACAAATGCAAGACATGGAGAAGTTAACAACATGGGTTATTGTATGTTTGGAGCAGTTTGTTGATTAGAATTGATTGAATATTAATGGAATAGTTTGAACGAGCTTGTGAGAGCCATATTTAAGCTATTCGATTGTTCCCCCTCCTTCGGTCGAATAACGTCTGGGGGCCACAAAGCAACACCATGCTGAAGGTGGCTGGGTTCGATTCCCGGTCTGGTCTAGGAATTTTTCGTTGAGAAAAATTTCTCAACTCCCTGGGCATAGGGTATGATTGTACTTGCCATACTAATGCATCGAAAGCTCTTGATTCATAGGGGGGAAAAGGGGCATAATGAGCACCCTAAGCAATGCATAAGTTTTTTGTTACTAAATGCAATCAAATTCCATGTGTTTCGCTGCTATATTTCAATAGAAGTCTTTTCATCAGTGATCTGATAATAAAAAGTATGAAATAACAATACAATTTTTATGATTAGTTGGAAATGATAGCATTTTTAGAGGTACGGGGCTAATTGAGCACATCTATAGAAATCGGTAGAAATTGTAGCTTTGAATCCTTAATATATTTGAACGACTAAAGATAGACTTATGAGGAATTAAGAATCGTTTATTGGAGCATTTTAATGTTAATATCTTTACATCAAGATAAAAAAAGAAAGAATCTTACGGACGCATGATGGGCAGTTTTCACCGCTACACTCGTAAAACCACAAAAAGCACAGGCTGCATTTGTGCCAACCATGCCCACCATTGGAAGAAATGAAGCATTTGCCGCCTAAATCACAAAGGGAACCATGCAAATTTTGCAAATTGCGCTTGTCCGCTTTAGTTTTTTCTTAGAAGCTTCGGAACCATTTTTAGAATTTGATTTTTTGAACCTTTCTCTCCTTCGTCAACTGGATGATATCTCGTGTAACCTGCAATTGTTTCAATACCCTCCTGTGCTCGCAACCTTCCATCCTGTCGATTTGGAAATCAGCAAAATAGCTAACGGCGGAATAGGAAAGACGCTTGATGGGCCTGGTTTAAAACGAATGTCCTATTTGTTTTTTGCTGGATGATCGGTACGGAAGAAAGTTGAGACCGTTGCTTTACACGCAGTCTCAATGTCCAAAACCGGCGGACACCCTCGGTGTTCTTGAACTAACTTTTCACCCGCTACATCCTCGAATCCATAGATAGGCGGCGCATCAGCTTCTAATTCATCCACAGCAGGAAATGGAATGTCTGTTACATACGACGGAGCGAAATCACGATCGTCAAATATGTATCGATTGAATGGCTGCTCTCCCATTGCAAGCAATACTTAATTGTAGATCAACACGGGTTCATGGTTGGCCGTTCCACTACCACTAATCTGTTGTGTCTCACTTCGTTTATTACGGAAAATATGGCCGAAAGGGCGCAAACGGACGTCATCTATACAGACCTTTCAGCAGCTTTTGACAAGCTTAACCACGACATAGCTATCGCAAAACTACATAAGCTTGCAGTAAATGGAAGTCTCTTACAATGGTTTCTCTCCTACCTCTCTGATCGTTGCTGTTGGTGATTGCATGTCCGACGTTTTTCTAGCCACTTCAGGAATACCTCAAGGAAGTAATTTAGGGCCGCTGATCTTCATGCTGTACTTCTATTATGTGAACCTAGCCCTCGTAGTACCCCGTCTTTCGTATGCTGATGACCTGATGATCTTTTTGCGAATCCAGTCTATCAAGGATTGTCACCTCCAACAACAGCAGCTACAAATTTTTGCTCACTGGTGCAGCCTCAACCGTATGGTGGTTAATCCGGAGAAGTTTTCGGTGATCACTTTCTCTAGAAAAAAAGAGCCGATTCTCTTCGATTATAAGCTTCAAGGCTTCAACGTGCGACTTACGTAAAAGATCTAGGAGTTATTCTGGATTCTCAGTTGACGTACAAGTTTCACATCTTGTACATCGTGGACTTATTTTTCGGATGGTTAAATACTTCTCCGATATTTACTGCTTGAAATCCCTTTATTGCTCACTGGTGCGATCGGCTCTGGAGTATTGCTCTGCCGTCTGGAATCCAAGCTACATTAGTGGCACAAATAGAGTCGAATCTGTTCAACGCAGGTTTTTACGTTTCGCTTTGAGAAGGTTGCCTTGGAGATACCCGTTTCGTATGCCGAGTTACGAGAGTCGTTGTCGATTGATCGATCTTGGACCGCTTCGGTTTCGCCATGACACATCCAGGGCTCTCTTTGTTGCAGACATTTTGCAAGGCCGAATCGATTGCAGCGCCATCCTGGAGCAGATTAATATCAACGTTCAACCAAGGGCTTTGCGGAATAGTGTAATGCTGAGGATGCCAATACACCGAAACAACTATAGCATGAACGGCGCGATCGGAGGACTGCAGCGTGTTTTTAATAGAGTCTCGACAATGTTCCACCATGTTCCACTACCATGCCCCTCGGCAAACTCTGCGCAGACGCTTCACGTTATTATTATTTTCTGAAATGTTGACCGTTATGAACAAGTGTTGAAGTTTAATATTTAAGTTTAAATTTATTGTATTCGTCATATTTTTAATACCACCATTGGGGCTTTATTGAGCCTGTTGGTGACGACTAAACTAAATAAATGGCACTATTCCAGTCTTTCGGAATCCGTTTATAGCATTGTTTACACACGAAGTATGCATAAAAGCTTTGTCCAACAAACTGCTGATCTCGTTCAATGTAACAACTTTTTCTGGGTTGTTATTCAGAAACGTCTCCACAGCTTCAGAAAAGTTGGTTTTGAACGGACCCATAAAACTCACGTTCAACGGTTGTAATTGATGGCTGCAATGAGGCGGGAGACCATGTATCAAAATTGATCAGTGTCATCCACTTTCCGCTGATGTTATGCAGCCCACCTTTCGCCTACCTCGAAGAGCCAAAACTTTAGATTTCTTAGTTTGAACCTAAAATAAACAACTGAAGGACAATAACAAATCAAGATTTTATTATCTTATCTTACCGTAACGACAGACGTCTCATCGACATTGTAGAACCTGCTGGGAGAAAACATGCCGGTTTCAAATTCCTTTTCCAAAACATCTTAAAACTTATTCACCGAGATCCGGTTGAATCCCTGAGCGCGTGCAGCTGATGTTGCCTCTGGAAAACGGAATGAAAGCTTTCGGATCCTATTTCGGAAGCCAGTAAGCCAATCGACTCCAGCTAGTTGTTTCTCCTTGCTGAATGGGTGTTTTTTCCCATTCTTCTCAGCCAGTTGGAAAGCCAGGCTTCTGACTTCCCTTGCCGTTACTCCATAGAAGCTTACTTCTAGTTCAACGATGTGTTGTACTAGCTCAGCCTCCCCTTATTTAGAAAATTAGGTGGAATATGGCCCGGCGAGTTTAACTTTCTGCTACGGTGCAAGCTTTAAATATATAACAAGAGTTTGTCGTGGAATATTATGTTCCTTGGCGGCTCTTTTCACTGACACTCCATCGTGATTGACCGCTCTCATTGCCGATATCAAATTGACTTTTGTCCACCGCTGACAATCCGTAAAGGCCGAGCTATAATGGGGAGCACAACGGCGTGGTGCGGCAGTTTTTGACATAAAACATATGGACTAACTGTAAAAAGCTGTCGCAACGCACCATTGCGCTCCCCATTGTAGCTCCGCCTGAAGGCGTTTATAATTCCGGACTATTATCGCACTTGAGCACTTCACACGAAAAATTAATAATGACAGCTTGATGTTTTTCCTTATAGGTTATGTTCTTAAGCTGCTGCTTTGCCACTTTAACCCCGTCATGTCATGGTGTGCTCATTCCACCCCGCATAAGACGTTTAGTTAAAATTAATTATTTCTGAAATATAAAATGATGTATGATATTTTTTTTTTCAAATGTTTAAGAAACATATTTAAAATTGTTTTCTAGTATTTAGATTTCGTAAATTCAATAGTACAAATTGGTAGAAGCTTATTTAACATAGGTGAAATATTATAATATTTCATGGTTGCACATACAGTGGAAACAAAATGAAGTTTTCAAGTTCTTTGTATGTGGCTTATATATTCAAATTTTCAAATTTGCTTAATTGAATCCTTTATTAGTACACTATTTAATTATGTTTCGCATTGTTCAATCTCAGAGAAAAAAGGGGGTGCTCAAACCACCCCGTATGCTCATTATGCCCTTTTCCCCCCTAATTAAAATTCTGGTGGTACTGAAAATGTTATTGACAAATAAAATATACTTAAAATTTTAACTTATATTGCCTGGCATATTGACTTATAAAAAAAATAACAATTGTTTCCTAAAACGAAATAAGGTAGATAATTATTTCCCATTCGATTTTACTTACAGAAACGAAAAAACATGGAGGATTGAACATTCTTTGAGAGACTAACACGGCCATGGTTAGTGACGAAAACCATCAAATAAACTAAATTGTATGCTATGGTTTTGAACTCAATGTACACTCAAGTTTCAAAACTTCTGAAGGCATAGACTTTCGAACATAGAAATTAACTTTCAACTTGCACTTTTAACCACAAAATAAATTCAACTGTTCGATTGTTCAAATTGTCGAATTATTCCCAATATAGTTTAGGTACCCTTTTTTGGTTAGGTTCAGCGTTGACCGATTTAGGTAAACCTGCGTAGCATATTAGGAGGTTTTGAAAAAGCGTGTATCACATACCACAAGCGTTACGATCTGTTACGATTTGAGTTTGACAACCAAGAAGGATCTTCTTTATCGACAGCAGCTTTTGTTTTGTTTACGACATCAGAACAAAACTGCGTTAGTTTTATCAACTTGTATTTAAAATCTCAGCCCCTATGTAAACCTAAGTTAATAAACATTATTACCATATTGGAGTTGTGTTTCTAATACAAATTAACAGCATGACGGCTAATCCATCTGAGGAAACCTTCGATCAGGGGGAGGTGAGTATTTCCTGTGAATTTTCAAAACGATAAAAACGCGTAAAACACCCCTTTATGTTGTTGGTAATCCAGTACGACGAGGACGATTTGGGGGAGGTTCAAATAGAATCTACGGCCGGGCGGAAACGGTTGTTCAGTAAGGAGCTGCGTTGCATGATGTATGGCTTCGGAGACGATCAAAATCCGTACACGGAGAGCGTCGATTTGCTAGAGGACTTGGTGATTGAATTCATCACCGAAATGACCCACCGAGCAATGGAAATCGGTCGAACCGGTCGAGTACAGGTAGAAGACATTATTTTTCTCGTTCGAAAGGACGCTCGAAAGTATTCCAGGGTAAAGGACCTGCTAACAATGAATGAAGAACTGAAACGAGCTAGGAAAGCATTCGACGAAATTAAGTATGTTGGCGCGGAGGCCAAGGTTAAGGAAAAGTGAATACTTTCAAATGAATCTGTACGCATTTTTAAGGTGAAAGACTTAATTAAATGTATTTTACTGAGAATGGCTTTTTTCTCTATTAAAGCTTAAAGCTCATCATGTTGGTTTCCATGCGAAGAATCACATTCACAGTTTGTGGTAGTTGTTGGTTGTTCCGCTTGTTCCATCGTCGGCAGAATTTGAATCGAACTTACTATACTTTTAGCATATTCCTAGAAAAGTTAGCAAAATTAGACAGGTCAGGCAGATGATTTCTTTCGATAGCATACCTTAAACAGTAAGCCGTAGTAACACAGGATAGATTTCGGCAACAAATGCTCCTCAACAAAGGTTTTTGCATTCTCTCGAATTTCCAGCATTGTATCATCGATTGCCTTAGCCCTCTCGATACTTTCAACAAGATCGGACAGGTCTTTTTTGATCGGGATATATTGCTTCCATTTTTCTAGTTTACTGTAGAAATGTTCGTAATACTTTGAAGCTTGTTTGAATACTACCGACGAGCCACCGAGCAGATAAGGTAGCCTATATGCGGCTACCGTTCCGTCTATGTTGATTTGATACTTGTAATTGAAAAAGTCGAAAAACGATATGTATGCCACCTTGGGCCCGTATTTTTTCTCCTCATCACGGAAGAAGAAGAAATTAGTTAACGACGCATTGACTAGATCGGGATGCTTCTGGGATATACCAACCAAGTCCAGCCTTTCGCGGCATGAATCTCTACCACGCCAAAATCCTTTGGGTTCTTTATCCTTCCATGGCAGGCCCTTTCGCTGAACCGAGAGCATATCAAGTGTGATTCGGTTCATTGCTTCTAACGTCGCTTCCGCGATGTCATAAGTTGGCATAACTATATCGAAAGTATCCTCGCTGCCACACCACGAAAATATGGGATACGGACCGGTCGTTCGACGGTGACCACCCTTCGTGACCAATGGCCAATCACCTAAATTGACAAACAATTCCATATCAGGCAGAACAGTTTTTCGTGCCATAGACAGCAAAACTGCATCCATGTACATTTTGAATCCCGTGTATCGTCCGTAGCACGTCCGATAAATTTGATTATCCTTAACCACATAGTTACACAAGGACACACTTCCAGGCTTGTCATACTGTTGAATGATCCTTGGCCTTAGACTGGAAAAATTAACCGCTCGGAACGGTATCAAGTCATTCTCAATTTGAACGTCCTTTGTAGGACAATCAATTTGCCGAATCCAATCATCAAGATGATCCTGAGGGCAGTTGCAGTTTTCCGTATACAGCTTTTTACTGAATTTGTACGGTGATTTTCCCAAATGCTGCTCTTCGTGTAGAACGTGTATTTCCAAATTCCAACATGTCTCCACCATTCTGTATCGGATCAATGATGATCCATCAAACCGATCGATTTGTTCAATCTTTACCCGACATTCGCCAAGGCGTGATTTTCCCTTGAACAAGACACGATACTTCAGTGGCTCTGAAATTCTAAAGATTCCAATGTAGTTATATCCCGTTATTAACACTTTTCTTCAACTCACATATTATTCTGCCCATCTCTGGGTTCGATGTAGAAGTACCTTGCATTAAGAGGAAGTTTGTCTGCTAGATCCACACCCGGTCCCCATACGCGAGTATTATCGGCATCTAATTCAACAGAACTCCCCTGAAGTAAGGACAACTTCGTCACAATCAGTATCGTCAATACATAAAACACACTCATTATGTTACGAGGGATAACTCCAATCTTTTTTATGCAACACGAATTGGAATCATAATCGAGCCAATGTACACGATCAATACTGTTCAATACAATACAATTGATTTTCTGTGTAGAAACGAAATGCGTGGGAGCATATCGCCAAGAGACGAAGGAATGAATGGAACCAAAATAAAGAAAGCAATACACATCGGCTGTAAGCAGGTAACTGTTTACAGTGTTATCCCTCTCGTTTTCTTCCGTTTTCAACCGTAACCAAACCGGGTTATAGAGCATTTTACGAGACGTTCCTGATCAGCTGACTTTTACATTCATGAATGAAACTTGACGGAGAGCAGCGACCCAACTGCCTTGAAAGCAACATCAATATCACCAAAACCAAGCAATAACGCCTGTGTCTTGTCATATCGTAAAATGGTCTATACGTTACGTAGATTTGTTTACAAACGAGAAAAAGTGAAGAAAGAGAACCGGAGTAAACTGGGATCAGGGCGAAACTAGCATAGAAAACATGAAGGAAAATCCGGAGTACTTCGTATTTTGGCCGGAACTACTTCTGTAAACAAATGCTTCAAACGCGGATTTCTCGGAAATATAAGATAGGGTATGTGTCCCTTGACTCAGCCTATTATGCAACCAGCGATCACATTTTTCATTATAACTCATACAGTTTTTAAGCTGTAAGCGAGATTCAACTAGTAAGACACTTGCTAATAGCATAGACTAACTCTAAGACCAGTAGGTCCAATACAAAAACGATTTTTTTCTTGGCTCAGTCAGTACTAGAACATCGTCCCAATGTCAGTCCCAAGCTCAATAATGCACCCTTATAATGAACTCACATGAACACACTCGCAAATACTCTGTATCAAAAAATAACACAGCAAATCAAAACAAAGGCGCAAATATGTATAACAAAGGTGCTGGCTTCAGGTGCAATTCGGACCAAGGGGTCCCACAACAGATGAACCAATTTCTCAAATCGCCCAGTTGCATATTGAGGAAGTTGTTTGCCAATAGTACGTTCACCTACAACCTATATTACGTGATATAGAGTATCTTGATATCAAATGCCATGTACATTATTTTCTAGTGAAAACTAGATGTATAGGTGCTGATATCAAGATACTCTATATCACGTAAGATAAGTTTGATAAGACATTTGGTAGCATGTATCACTAAAAGTTACACAACTATTTTTATATTGCCATAAACTTTCGAGGGATGTGGATTTAATATCGGTCTATAAGCACCAAATTGGGTCTATTCGTGGATGCAACAACAATCAGTATGCAGCCTAGCGGTTTGAAACTGGTTCGCTGTTGTAGAACCCCTTGGTTCCGAATTGCACCTAGAAGTCAGCACCTTGCTGTACTTATTTGCGCCTTTGTTTTGATTTGCTGTGTTATTTTGCCAGAATATTTGAGAGTGTGTCTATTCGAGTCGAGTTCATTATGGGACGCATTTATTAAAGCTTGAGACCGAGCTTGCAGGACCTGATATGCCCTAGTACTGACCGAGCCAGAGAAAGATCGTTTTTGTATGGGACCTACTTTGGTCTTAAGGAGTAGTCTATGGATGCAACTCGTCCCGTTCGATGGATTTATTGCTGTCGCAGTCTTTGTACAAGGTTTTTTATTCTAATTTTATGAATTAAGGCATTGTTAGCTGTACTGGATTTACTCAATACAACATTCCACAACACAAATTAAAGTAAAATTGTCTCGAAACACTTAAATGCTGTTCATATATGATTTATCAGCCATTCAATAAAGAAAACATTATATTTCACTATACAATGATTTTGTCTCTTTGATTTGTGTTTAGATGAGCCACTTGAATATAAACAACCGTTTTCATGCATTTCCACCTGGAATTTTATCAATAACAACCTTTTTACTACGTTATTGATACAACAGGCCATAGTTGGGAACATACAAAAATATATGTACCCAACATTGGGTCTACGATTTTCTTGTAAAATCATTGTTATTTTAGCTATGTGAACAGTTAGTTTGTAACGTGTAACTATGTTCTGCACATCCAGACCAACAATCAATATGCAACTAGCGATTTGAAATTGGTTCACTGTTGTAGAACCCCTTGGTCCAAAAATACACCTTTGAAGCCAGCACCTTGTTATGCATATTTGCGCCTTTGTTTTGATTTGCCGTGTTATTTTGACAGAATATTTGAGAGTGTGTTCATGTGAGTTCATTCACGGGGGCGCATTGTTGGGCTTGAGGACCGAGCTTGGGACCGATGTTCTAGTACTGACTGAGCCAAGAAAAAAATCGTTCTTGTATGGGACCTACTGGTCTTAGAGTTAGTCTATGTCCAGACTGCATTACTTGCTTTATCGATTCAATTAAGCCAAATTTGATCATTTGAAATCGTGTAGATCATCTGTTCAGCATAATCAGTGAAATCATGATGCCCCAAAAGTTCAAGAAACCGAACATTACGCGGAAGTGAACTACTATAAGATGATAAATATTGTCTCAATTGCTTCGGATTACATCTATCATGCTCATAGCAACATGATTTTGTTGATTTTCGCTAAATTAATGACACATATGCTGCCGTTAAAAGCATAACTGTTTCATGTATATAGGGAACCCCATAGTACATGGATCAATTATGCATAGAACGGCAGTATGGTACATAGGCCGAATGAAGGAGCTAGGCTAACATTACATCCCCTTACCCTACATACTAAGTTTTGGTTCGGCTATTTTTTATCGAAATCTCAATTCGTTGCTCAATTCGATAAACTCAGGAATCTAATTTTCAAAATTTTGTAACGATTTTCACCGAGATTGTCAAAATTACAAAATCGATTACTTATTATTAAATATTATTATGACAGGCACATAGTTAATAACCATTTATTGAAATTCGCCTCATAATTATCCAGGATTTCCGTTATTGTTAGGGCCAAGGTTACGCATTATTGCTAGTTTATTTTGTAAAATGTGGGAACCAAGGTACAACCAAATTATACCAATACAAAATAGGAATCTATTCAACTAAAATTTTGGTTTTAATATGGACCATCAAAACTGATGAACTAATTCAACAAAAACTTTGAGTTGAAATAAAACTTCATGTTTTATAGAAATGAACATCGTGTTTTATTGCTCAAAACAAAATGTTTTGTTCAATCAACTAAACGCATCTGTTGAAGTAATAAACAATGATGAACTTATTCAAGAAAATCATTTGATTGAAATAAAACTTCATACTTCATGCCATGAAATTCCAAGTCGAACGGCATGTTAGAAAGCATGAATCGGAATTTGCAGAAGTTGGCATCGTGCGTGTGGTTGGCATCGTGCGTGGGGTTGGATGCAGGACTCGGGAAGAACTATTGAGGAGAGGCAGTCATAATGGCAGCTTATTTTCTAAATCCTCTTCCATCGGAAGTTGTGCTGTTTTCCCATTAATCTGCAAAGAGAATAACTCGTTGATAATCTGTTTTACAAATTAATGTTTAAACTTACATTAGAAAAACCTAGGCAGAGGTAGCAATATGGCTGCTATGAAATATGCGCTCATACCAAGGGGTGAGTCGCTTAGAACAGTGTGCCAAGCACGCCGTAGTAGAAAATCATACACCATACCGGAACATATGGTTTCCACAACAAAACCTTAACCGAGCCCCAAATCACCTGGAAAAATTTTGCAAAGCTAAACCAAAACAAAACAATCGCCTGATTGTCAGGCATAGCCTAAAACATAACGATTGAATTCTCGCGTAACTTTTCCAAAAGGTCCGCTGTAACAAATGTAAACAAATTGAATTAATTAATGCACACTATTGCTATTGCACTTATCAACATTATGTTAAAACACGCATTTTGATATGTTTTCATAATATTAAGAAAATTGAAAATCAACAAAACGTCCGATTGTCTGATTTCGCAATAGCGATGCTCTACTGTTTGATAAGACGATCAGTTTACCTGTCGCGCTAAAAGTCTGAAGTGTCAGATACAAACGCAACAAAGCAAATTCGTACTTCGGTCGTTCGATTGGAGAAAGTACAAATACCGTTTCAACAATGTCGGAAAGAATTAATAATTCTGCGTTCGATTTGCTCCTCTGGTACATTAGTTCCTTAAAATAAGGTTATATAAATCAAAATATATGTCTTGAATGTTGGTCGTTTCTTGCAGCCACAGCCACAACAATATTTTCATCACATCCGGTACAATCACCAGCAGCACAATTAGAGGAAGTTGCTGCATGTGGTAGCATCTGCAAAGTTGCGTTGCCGCCAGTTATGGTTCAGATCCTTCGCGGGATCCTCTACAAGAAGACAGCATCGAGGAAGTGTATGCCAGAAACTATCCCGGTAACGGTAAGCATTGGAAACATAAACGACCCGCTCTGCGATGACGAGGAGTTGTTGAATGTTCGGATCGGCAATGCACTAAATACGAATTTGCCAGACCTGATATACAAGAAGGCACGTAGAAAGAATAGGATTGTTTTCTCCGAGAAGCAAATGCGTGTATGCAAGAGAAAGCAATGTCTATTGCTATGTGTTATGTTCTAATTTACTAATAGAATGATAATAAAAATTGAAATGACCTATGGAGCTATCATTGGCATAAAATGTCCTATGTGGCACGACCAATGTACAGTTCGGTTAAGCAAAATGTCCTATCTAACATTTTTGATGTTTTCGTTGTTATTTCAACATAAAATGCTACAAAAACCATTACTGTAGCAAATTCAACAACAATGCTTGCCCTCAAAAGCAATTGAATGGGTAAAACTTGATCCAAGTTGAAACATTTTCAAACAATATTTTCATATTCTTCAACCTCGTTTTCCTCGGGATAAGCAAATTGTTAGATAGGTCCTTTTGAAAAGTTACGCGAGAATTGTCAAATTGCCATGGGCACCTATTGGCACTCATCCTAAAGCTTGTAATACACTGTTTGTCCAATAGCCAAATATTTGGCATAGGCAGCTAGACAGCTGACAGATATCATAGATGTTTGTCAGATGCCTATCTGCCTATGACAAATATTTGGCTATTGGACAAACAGTGTAATACAAGCTTAAAGCTTAGAGGCACACTTACAAATATGAACACAAGGGATATTGTGCTAAGCGACTCACCCTTGGCTCCCCGGATAAAAACAACCATACAATTACAATAAAATAATATAAAGTAACATTTAAATCTATTGCCGACCATGAATCTTATTGTTCATGTATCAGGTAAATGAAAAATGAATATTTTCATCACAATAGATCTACTATTCACCCCTATATGCTAGAATTTTCAACAGATGTGAAACAATAAAATCAATAGTAATCGACTCAAATTTGTTCTGAGAAAAACGATTTTTCTATAGTTAAGATACAATAACCCTCTGATTCTATTGTCGATGTCGCAATTTACATTAGATTCTATTGTGGAAACAATAACTTTAATTGTCATCTTATCGTCATGAACAATATAGTCAATTTTACATACGATTGATTCTATTGTATGGTTACAATACATTTAATTGTAAATCTATGAGATTTTTTTTTACGGGTCATACAAATATTTTATTAAAACAATAAATTAACCATTTTAGTTTAAAACGAAGTTTAAAATAAGTGTGATTGTTATAAAGCAAATGTTATTTAAACGAATATTACACAGCGGTGATTATTTTAAATAATTTGATTAGTTTGATTTGAATGAAATTTTGAACAGATTTAGAACTTTTTTCTGAATTGAAACAAATAGAAACCTTGTATTGAAAAGCAACATATCATTTTGTTGATTCAAAACAGGGTGATTTTTTAGCGTGAAAAAATATTTGGTTTTAACAATAAATTAAACATTTGAGTTGAACGATAAATGCGGTTGTTATAAATCAAATATTATTTAAAGTAATATCACACAGCAGTGATAAGTTTAAAAATATTATTGGTTTGATTTGAATGGAATTTTGAATTGATTTGGAACTTTTTTATTAATTGAAACAAATAGAAACTTTGTTTTGAATAACAAAAAAATATTTTGTTGATTCAAAGCAGAGTGATTTCGTTGCGTGTTGAGTACTTGGTTGAGTAGCTTTGGATTTTTCTTACATCCCGCATAAACAATAACCTCGCAATAACCATTATGGCTGTCCCACAACTGATACGTTGCGGATGCGTTTGCGTGAATTTGACAGTTTTCCCATAGCTTTTCTGTCGTATTTACGTCAGAAGTGCCTCACCACCAATTCGGGGTATTATTCCAACTGTATGTGGTATTGTCACACCATTTATAATATCGTTCCTGTATGGTACGTGTATGAACACGTGTCTTTTTCTTTTTCAACCTAGATTCGTCCATTGGCTCATGCAGTTTCATAAAACGAATCTTATGAATTCCGAAAGGGTTTTTTATATCAGTGTAGTTCAACGTCATCACTTTGTACAGCCCTACCGGGCTGTCTCTTGCAGTTTTTGGTTGATACGCACACAAATTATAAAAGATGTCACAAACACTTCATTGGATTTTTCTTCACTCGGTTTTTGACTCTTGTAGTTGTGTTAGGTGTTGATCATTGAACGTTTCGCCAGTTCTGTATGAAAACAGCGAAAATAGTGAGTGATTGTTCGATTGTAAAAGTAAATATTATTATAAACCAGCTTTTATTTTCAAATAAACAAAGCAAACAATAGGACTTTGTAGTCGTCGATGCTGCGAGATTTTCACCTTTTCTTGATTTCGCTTGTATACAGCCGTTCTATTGTGTTCTTTTTTGCTGCTTTTCTCCGTCTGGCAAAACAAGAAATAATTCGACTGGTAACCAACGAAGCAAGCGTTGAATTTTCTTTTGAAGAATAAGTTGACCAACAGTATGTCGCACAAGGAAAGTAAAATTCAACCAGAGACGGAACCGAAAGCATTTTATTTCTGGAATAGCCATCTGGCACCAACGACAACCGTTTCTGGCTCAGCATCAACAGATGACTTGGTTAAATTCAACCATGTCTACGGCGCCCAAACGAAGAATCGTTCATCCCTGATAAGGAAGTTATCCCAGTCAGCCAATTATTACAGTTAGACGAGTCGGATCAAATGGAAGTTTACGTTGGGAAACCGAAAGGTCCTATTTATGTAAGTATATATATAGATTGGTAGTGTTGGACTGGACTGGAGCAATTTGTTCGTAAACCAAAAAACACCTCAGTAATCAGCCATGATTAAAACTTTTAGCAAAAAGTATCTCTCCGGGAATGTCCAATAACTGATTTTATCCTTCAACCAAACCCTTCGAGTTTGTTCAAGTGAATTCTATTAATGTCCCACTGCATATTGATTGATCACTCTCTTTTTGTATATTATAGAACATCATGCAGAACAAATTGAACCTGTGCGAAAAACGGGGCCCTAAATTCATTTGTCGAGAATGTAGTTATGTTGTCCACACCCGGCTTAGTATGATTACGCACATGAAAATGCACCTTAAACCGTTCTGTGAGGTCTGCTTCAGCTCGTTAGATTCGAAAGATGCTGTGGTAAATGATTACATTAGAAATGATATTTTGAACTCGATCTACAAAAAAAATCTATCCTTTCAGCGTCTTCACATCGAAACGGTCCATCCTGAGGTGGTTCTCCGTGAACGCAGTCCCCACCAATATCCAGTGATTACTACTTTCAAACGGTCGCTCCACCAAACACACCGACACCCATGTCTGACGACGAAATGGCGACGTTCGACGATCTGATCAATCCCATTGTCAAATTTCCTGTCAATGTGGCTGCCGTTCATAAGTTACTGGCTACCGAAGATACAGATGGAGTGAGCACTGAAGACGAACAGCGATTGGTGATCGATGATCGCTCGACACCTGCACCAAGTCGTGGGCGTCTGCCAAAGAAAACGCCTACATTTAAACGGTCTCTGAAGAAGAAACCAAGTAAGGCTAAAATAAAGGATGTTTCCGCCACGCCGGATAATGTCATGAAGAAGATCACTTCTCGCTTTGGGCGTTCCATCAGTCTAAAGATGCCTCAATACTGAGGTGACTATCATATGGTTATGAACTGAAGTACGCTGAACGTCTTTTAGATGACAGTTGAATATTATTAATATTATTATTTTAATATGAATTGAACTATCTGGAGTTGAAGAAGATCATGATTGTTAATTATATTTCTTTATTTGTTCTAAAAAACTTAAAACATCAATTAAAAATTGGCAAATTCCTTAACAAACAAACACTTAGAGGCAACTTTTAAATCTTGTTCGTCGTAAACATCAAACTGTGAAGCATCGCCAGGACCGCTGACCTTGGGGATGAAAGGCGCTGTAACTTCCACATTCATCAAGCCAATCCAATTCGTACCGCGAAACCATCCATGAAGTTTAATATCATTGGCACCGTTTTTCAAATTACCAAACCTCCGGGTCAGATCAACTTGCAAAATACTCTGCACCAGATTTTTCAATTCACCGCTGAAACTAGCTGGAACACGAAATTTACCCTTGCATATTCTTTCGAACAGCACCATATGATCACTAGAGTTGGTATAGAATGGAGTGTATCCCGCCGCCATTTCGAATAATAAGATACCAAATGACCACCAATCGACGCTCTTCCCATATCCTTTCGATTGAATTATCTCCGGAGCTAGATACTCGGGTGTTCCACAAAGCGTCCAGGTGCGGTCGCGAATCAACTGGAATAAATCAGGTTAATGCCAGTCCAATATTGCTATAACTTATTACTTGTACCTTGCAAAAGCCGAAATCCGTTATTTTCACATAACCTTTGGTATCGATTAAGATATTCTCTGGTTTAAGATCCCTGTAGATTAGATTCATGTGGTGTAGATACTCTATGGCTAGGGCCACCTGTGCCCCATAGAACTTGGCTTGTTCTTCCCCAAAGCGCTTCGATTTTCTCAGCAGCGCAAACATCTCCCCACCACACACGAACGGCATCGCTAGATAGATGAAGGAGTTATCCTTGAAAGAATATTCCAGGTGTACCAGGAACGGATATTCAACGCTTTGCAGTATACGTTTTTCGTTGATCGTGTGCTGCAGTTGCTTATGGCGGACAATCTTCTCCTTAGTTAAAATCTTCAGTGCAAAGTACTCTTCGGTGTTCTTTTTACGGATCAATTTCTTAATGTAAAGTCATTAGAATAAAAAAATCCCTCATAAAATCGGATGGCTCAATACTCACCACAACGCCAAATGCTCCGGTACCCAGTGTTTTGAGCACATCGTAATCTTGCAGTCCGGTGTCGGTTGAGCTCTTCGGGTTGTTGTACTTTTTTTCAAAGTCCACTTTCAAGCGGTTCAATATCTGTTTGTAGTCGCTGCTGGTAGAGAACTTTTTGGTGCCCGTTCGAGCACTAGCCGACGATGGGCTACTCTTGGAAACATTCTTCAACGTAACAGTTGACTTCACTGCTGCGTCAGACATCATACCCTTAGCTCGACCTCCACTATGACCAAACAACTGATGTTTGAACTGTTCCCATCGTTCCCAACGAGAGCATAGCTTGCTTGCTGGTTCTATTTTAGTTTCCAAGAACACACGTGACACAAACTTGAATTATTTACTCAATTCACTATTGGGACAAGGATATATTTTGAACAAATAAAAAAAGGGGATTGATCAGATTACACATTTTTACAGGTCGGCAATCCGTTATCAAAACAAGTCTATTGTTGAAATACATTTGGAGAGAATTCTATTTAAGCGTTACTATTGGCAGTAGAGTTTGAATGTGCATATATAAGTGGTGATTGTTTATCATATAAGTATTACCCGTATGACCAACCTAGGTACACTGAAAATATTCGAAGTTGTCTAACGAAGCGTTTTTGGTTATCCATTTGAAGTTTCATTTTTAATTGAACTGTTTTGTTATGCAGTTTAAAAAAAATACCCGTTTAATTCAAGTGATTCGGTTCATTATGTTTAGTCGCACTTCAATATTCAATGTGTTCTCATTTGACTGAAGTGCAAAAATCTTGAGTTCGACGTACTGGCAACTGGTTTATTACAGTGGGGTTCGTGTGCGAAACACTATTGATTGGATTATATTCATTTTGACCGGACAGTGACGATGTTGAACGATGTTGCGAGGTCTTCGCAGAAATTGTTACTGGGCAAGAATGCAGGCACCGATAACATTTATTGTTGTTCTGCTCATTGTGCGAAACCTTTGTAACAGTTCGCATGTTCATTTGCTAAATCCATTTGGTTTCGTTGCCGAAGTATTTCTTTATAACCAAAGAACACTGTGCCAAATATATCAATATAATTTAGAGTAAAGGCGGACTTCTATACAAGCATTTTTGCACAACAGGCGGTATCGATTTTCTAGCAATGTTCAGTATGCCATTTAGATGCAGAGCCAGAAGGATGAGAAGAAACATTGATTCACTAATACCGACCGATCAGTTTGCTTTCTTCAATAAGTAATCTTTTTGAAAAAATAATTTTGAATAGAATGATGATTCACATCAATTCAAACTCAATTTTTGCTGATGAACAGTTTGGATTTCGCCATGGACAATGGGCATTCAACTACGCATCAATTTTTGAGAGTTATCCCAACAAACAAACGAAAGCAGTAAATAAGCATACATGCTTTATTAAAGCTGAATTACGACTTTCGTAGCTAAATAAAAAATCTGGCCGAAATAAAAGCTGAATAACCATGTTCTCAATTGAAATATTAACATTAATTCAAGTGTTTCATTTTGTTTGAATAACATGTTTAGTAAAAGCTATTTTAGTATTTATGTTAACTAAATTCACACAGATTTAACAAGAGATAAATAACAGTTTATAAATCCGTTAAAACATCAGTTTATATTATAGCCTAGGCTTATAAAACCTGATATTCAATTGAATAATAGCTGTAATGTACATCACTATTCAACTGATTCAATTTTAAGCTGAAGAAAAATAATACAAAAGCTTTACACAGGTGTCTTAATTGACTTTTATTCAACTATTAAACAATAAGTTGAAATACAGTTTATGCCTCTAATGCAACGACTTTTAACTAGCTTTGCCAATTAAACCTTATATTTAGCAGTGGTTTAGGCCAATGGTTATCAAAATAAACTACAATTAAAATAAAAGTCGTTTAAATGCCGTAGTAAAGCGTCCGAAGTGTCCGTAATTTTGATTGATAAATATGTCTTCTTCAACTTCAAGTTAAGCTGAATTACTGATAAAATGATATAAATAATAGAATGCCTATATTTTCGTTTATGAGTTGTTCATTTTTGCTGCCGATGAAAAAGTATTGACCTGTTTTCAAGAGTTGAAATTATAGTCAACTGCTTGTAGCAAATAGCTCACAGGCTAATCTTAACATTGCCTATCCGAATAGAAAACAGCGTAGTGTTAACAAATAACAGCTAGAACAACATTGTCATATCCTTTCATCGTCTCCTGTTCAATATGCCTTGTCAGTAATGCGTAGTAGAACCGAACATCCAATATCAAAACTTTTGTACAGTTTGCTAATTCAGACGTTTAATGACAACATTTAGAAGGTTTATTTGAGCACTGATGTTGCTTATTTACAGACGACGCTATAAATAGAATATCAATGTAGCTCAATTAAAGCATCACTTCTGCTACTATTCAAAATATAACATTGAACATATAGACGACTCGTTTATACATCATTTAATTCTAAGATAGCGCAGTGGGAATCTCACGTAGTTGAGGATACGGAGGTTGATGGATCAAGTCTCATTATTAAATGTTACATAATGTTTCTGTTAATGTACATATATAATAATATCAAACCAAATATGCTTAGTATGAAATGTCTGTATCGTACACGGTAAATCTGGAAAACTCCTTTTATGACTATATTTTGCACATTTTCAAGATTATAGTTGATACGTCAAAACGTGACTAGTTTTTATACACTAATGAAGAGTACTTTTTATGCCTTTTGAAGTATGTCAACGGTGACAAAAAAATGTGTAAAAAGTAGGCACCGTTGAGAAAACAAAATTAACTCTGCCCGTGACTTGATGCTGACGCCATTTTCACAAAAGCATTTAGTTTGTAAGCACCGTAAATAAGTTCGGGGACGGTTCTCCATTGTAGAAAATGGAAAAATTATCCAATACGTTGGATACAGACGCATTCACGAAATTGACATGTAAGTTAAATATCTGTTTTATAAGTATTTCCAAATGTTTAACACTATATGAAACGAAACAAATCTTCCATGCCCGGATACAGTTATCAGACGCGATTCATTAGGCTTGGGACCGAGCTTGGAGCCGATGTGCTGGTACTCCCTGAGCAAAAAAAAAACTTTTATTCTTGACTATCCAGCCGCTGTTATAATTATAAAATAAATAGTTCCAGTGCGCCTGTTACAAAATGCGTGAATATTTTTTTGTAAACAAAACCTCTAGATAGGCATTTGATTTTTTTTTAAAAGAATGAACATTGCTGTGTAATGTATTGATGTCGTTTTCACTTTCGAATGTGAATGCCGGAATTGAGCCGTTTTCGAGCAAGATTGATTTTTCTAATGCGTAAAAAGTATACATCTTTAATGTTCTCAACAGGGTAAACCGTATGCATATTTACTCTTCAAAAGGAGTAAAAAGTATGCATATATTACTTGCCAAAAGGAGTAAAAAGTATGCATTTTACACTTTTCAAAACGAGTAAAAAGTATGCATTTTACACTTTTCAAAAGGAGTAAAAAGTATGCACATTATGACGCATATATTCAGTTTACGCAAAAGGGAGTAAAAGTAATATACTCCTTCTTGGCGTAGGCCCAGTTTCCCTCGAAAAAGTATACTTTATAGTCATAAGAGCGTAATAATCCTAATGTATCGAAAATCATACAAAAAAACACCAAAGAAAGTTTTATGAGAATTGTTAAATAAAGTCGATCAAAAATTCTATAAAAGACAACACAGCTTTTTTGAAAAGTTTAGTGATGTTGAAGACAAATTTTGGCATGACTTTTAATTAACAAGGAGAGAATATATTATCACCGATCAAACCGACATGAATTAGTGACATCTATCTTCGTGTTCGCTGAGATCGTTTATTGAAGCCACGAACACGCTTGGGAACTTGATGAGATGGTTCATGTCTGAGCTATTCTGGGCACATTTATTTGATCTAGATCAAACGATTCTATGGGTTTTGACAGATGGGATCGCTGCACATTTGAATCGGTCGTTATGGATTCTTGATCAATAGTGAAGATTGAGTTTCATGTCGGTTTGTCGGTGATATTATCCTTTAAAAGAAATCGCTTAGCTAAACAAAGGTCACTTTTACTCTCCGAATCAGCCTCAAGTTGTGTGCAGCACTTAAACAGCAGTTATTCGATTATCAGCTGAACTCCATTGCTGCAAACTTGCTTCTTAAGCATATGCAATTGCTAGTGTCCAAAAACGCTTGGCGACAGCTTAATAACCTCTCCAAATTTGTGTGAATAATGCCTGAACAAAAGCAGTGATTGAAAATAGTTCAGAGATTATTCAATTAAATCGCCAAAATGATGTTTATTTAAAGAGTGATTGTTTGTTGGGTACACATTTAATTCGTTCAAACAAAGCTGAAGGCTGCTCCACTGGAGTTGCTCTTCTAGACATAGAAAAGGCATTCGACAGTATTTGGCATGAAGGTTTGATTGCGAAACTGAGAATGTTCAATTTTCAATTCTAAATCTGTTCAATTGCCCATTAGAGCTGGTGTTCCTCAAGGCAGCATTCTTGGGCCAACACGGACAGAAATGATGCATGATTGATATAACTTTTGCCATAGTTATCCCGAAGCTTCGAAAATATTCTTGACATAGCATCTAGTCAAATGGTTGTTTGAAAATGATTTGATGTTTGCATCAAGCATATATTTCATTTGTATCAACGTTATTGAACATCAACCATTAAATGCTTAAATCAAGCATACATGTCATTATACGAATCCGTGTTTATAGTTGAATCACTCATACTGGAAGGTTAAATAGGGCATATAGCAGCTCTACTGAGCCTCGTGGCTGCCATCCGCACTCAACAACAAAGCGAAGGAAAAAAAATCACATGGCGGCGACAGATCACTCGGTTGACTTGGACGACTGACCTGGTTGAAGAGTTTCATGTTGACGAAGAAGTGGTAGAATTATTGAAATCGTTTGGATTATCCGCGGCGGGCATCGAAGAGTTTGTAGGTATGTAAGCAAATTGTAACTATTCTTTAAAGTAGTTTTAATGAATTTTGATTTCAGCTAACGGGAACGACATTGATGCGATCGAGCGTGAATGAATGCACATATGTTGATAAGAATGATATTTCCAATTTTCAAACATTGTTATATGTTGTTTAATTTCGTAATATCCAAAGAATATGTGCTAATTGAGTAAACTTTCCTATAATGGTGGTATTTTAGTGCAAAATGTTCTATAGGAACTTTTATTGTAAATTTAACGATTTTTTTGATTTTTGGAACCAACCATAACATCATTTGAACGAATCTCTGTGTATGCTTAAACCAACCATCCGATACCATTAGTTCAACCCTCAAAATAAGGTCAAATTAAACATAAACATTAGTTGAATTTATCATGAGAATCAGAGAGCTGTCAAATCATCAACAATAAATATTGTTGATGTTAGCATAATATGGTTGATTCAATCCTATTTCATGCTCTAATTAGATCATCAATTCTATTTAATTGAAGCTTCCATTATTCTTCGATCTATTGTATTATGCGTGAAACAATCTCAAAAAAGTATTATATAAAAGTCAATGCACAAATATGCTTGATCGGAACTGGAATATTATTGATATGACTTTATTTTTTTCTCCGTGAATACTATATAACATTTTCAGTTCAGATCTTCCTGATTCACCTCAGGGGTGTCAAAAATCTTGCTTTGCTAATGACACAGGCATTTCCGCTAAAGGAAAAAGTCTTCGTATTATATCCAGGAGGCTACGAAAAAGCTTGGACATTTTTACAG
Organism: Aedes japonicus; assembly: GCA_034211315.2. Classification (NCBI taxonomy): domain Eukaryota; kingdom Metazoa; phylum Arthropoda; class Insecta; order Diptera; family Culicidae; genus Aedes; species Aedes japonicus. Next base: position 6,343 of record JASCZW010009594.1, on the reverse strand, counting down.
ATTATTTTCAAAAATGGAAGATTTCTCCTAATGCTTCCAAAACTCAACTTATAATATTCCCACACAAGCCTAGAGCTACATTTTTGAAACCAAGTACCTGCATAACGAAAAACAATTTGCTATATAGTCGAAACTATACTTCGAATGTAAGATATATTGTCACATTTTATGTTATTGTCAACGGATAGTTTATTCTCATTTTTCCCATACAACCTCTACATTAACACATATTGTTATTGTTTGCCATATTGTCATTGAAAGGTTTTTTATTGTCTGCACTCGGTCTGGATTATATACCAACTTTTTGGTATAGAGTACAGCAAAAAAATTGTTTGTGAAAATTGTCATTTTTTTATGGTAACCTAACTTAACCGCCTATTCAACATATTGTTATTTGGCCTATTAACATCTGACATATTGTTAAAACTATATAGGGGATTGTAAGTTTATAGTTGTCAACTACAAGGATAAATGTCGTAACAATGACGGAAATGGTCGTCAACAATATATGAAATGGTCCAGGAATGGTTTGTAATTATGCGGGTAATAATCATATGCTCACTATGAACGGAGTTCGAATTTCTTGGTCAAGTCAAGTAAAATATCTTGGACTGATACTTGATCAAAAATTAACTTTTAAAGATCACATTGAGGGCATTCAAGCCAAAGGTAATAAATATCTAAGATGTTTATATCCTCTTATAAACAGAAAATCCAAACTTTGTTTAAATAACAAACTCCTAATATTCAAACAAATTTTCAGACCGGCCATGCTTTATGGTCTAGTTGTTGTGCAACTAGGAAAAAAGCAGTTCAAAGATTCAGAACACAGTTCTGAAAATGATTTGAAGCTGCCACCCTGGTTCAGTACTATTGAATTACATAGAGTTTCAAACGCTGAAACTCTAGAAGAAATGTTCAACAAAACAATTCATAATTTTAGACAAAAATCATTGCAATCTTCAATTGCAATGATCAATTCTCTCTATAGATAAAAACTACACACTCAGATTATTTTACAGAAATCTGTAAAGTTTTACCAAATTCTCAACAGCTGAACGTTCGGTAATCCGATTTTACGGATTTCGGTAAAATGTTATCTTCTTGCTGTACTTCAATGATGTGAACCTACCTCTCCTAGGCCCTCGTCTTTCGTATAGTGATGACCTGAAGATCTATTTACGCATCCAGTTTATTAACGATTGTCACCTTCAGCAACAGCAGCTACAAAACTTTGCTCACTGGTGCAGCCTCAACCGTAGGTGGTTAATCCGGAGAAGTGTTCGGCGATCACTTTCTCTTGAAAACAGAAGTCGATTCTCTTCGACTATGAGCTTCAAGGCACGGTAATCAAACGTGCGACTTATGTACATAAAGATCTAGGAATTATTCTGGATTCTCAGTTGACGTATAAGTTTCAAATCTCGCACGTCGTGGACAAGCGTCAAGAGCTCTAGGCTTTATTTTTCAGATGGCTATTTACTGCTTGAAATCCCTTTATTGCTCCGTGGTGCGATCGACTCTAGAGTATTGCTCTGCCGTCTGGAAACCGAGCTATATTAATGGCGGGAATAGAGTCGAATCTGTTCAATGCAGGTTTGTACGCTTCGCTTTGAGAAGGTTGCCTTGGAGAGACCCGTTTCGTATGCCGAGCTACGAGAGCCGTTGTCGATTGATCGATCTTGCACCGCTTCGGTTTCGGTTTGGCACATCCAGGGTTCTCTTTGTTGCAGCCATTTTACAAGCCCGAATCGATTGCAGCGCCATGCAAGAGTAGATTAATATTATCGTTCAACCAAGGGCATTGCGCAATAGTGTAATGCTGAGGATACCAATGTGCCGGAACAATTATAGCATGGATAACCACAGCGTGTTTTTAATAGAGTCTCGACACTGTTCGCAATCACTTCTAATGGTTTGCTTATGGTAACCATACAGGTTTGTATAACCTTATGAAATTCATTTGTGAGTGCAATGGAACTCATGCATTGGTTATACTGATTATTGCTTTAGTATTTGTATTTCTTGCATTTTTTTAATTGAATTTTACTGAAATTTTCATTTAACCTATAACAATTTTAGAGATTATGCAAATAGAAGTCAATGCCAGTCACCTATAGAGAAGATCGCGCATCTGCGGCTGGTTCGTCACGCCAGGTACAGGTTGTTAAACTCCACAGTGGGGCTGTTGTTATAATTACGTAGTCTGAACAAGGCATTATTCTACATTTGCAACCCCAAAATCCCACTCCAATGCTGAGCATGCAGTCACTGTCCAAAAATCATGTGACAGCGCAATGAACAGTCATTATTTCAATGCCAACTTTTAATTAGGACCAAATTGCTTTTCTTAGCAGTGGCTTTATTTATCGTTTTTCCTTGAAATAAAACTAATATCCTGCAGATTGCTGATGATGTCAGATAGACTATAAATTACTTTACCTTTTATTGTTCTCAAACTTTCATATGTGAGTGTTTGTTCGAGTGTGAAACCATCGTTCATATGCACTTATGCGCTCTTTTAAAGGTGGCCTTGATTATTTTTTTCTCTGTGACTGGTGGGGTTGAGAGGAGACGTATTCAAAACATAGCGGCTAATAGGTAGTTAAGAGTGACGACTAGCCACTGGACCTGAAGAAGGAAAAAAAGTTATTGTCCTTTGCACCGCAGACCAATAGTACCAGACGATGACAGAGTGGTTTGAGATTTGAAATATGGATTCGATATAGTGAAGAAAAAAAACACGCGAATTAATCCAATTAGCTTAATCAGCTGGGAGCGCTACACTGGTGGAAGTCGAAGGAATCAAGAGGAAATCATTAAGCTAGCTGTCGCAGAAATTATCGAAAACAGTCAAAATGAATCTTCACGAGCCGGTCGATATGTTAAATAAGGTAAGCCCACTACTACGGGGTAGGGGAACAAACATATTAGTAGGTACGCATGCATCATCCAATAAAATATTGATGATGCACATGACCACCGATCAGAGGATAGATTTTCACTAAATTCCACGTTTTATTATTGTAGACTTTTCAAGATCTCACGCCCGAGGAAAAGATGAGGTAGGTACCCCAGTGTAGAAAGCAGATATTTTTTTTAGATATATTTGTTGATAAATAAAGCTGCTTGTGCTGGGCCTTCAGCGGCCCCCACCCTTCTTTTATCGATCCTTATCTGAAGCTATTAGGCTTTGGGTCGTCGACTCGAACTTAAATGATTATGTGCTTTATAGACAGTTTTTTGATGGTTCCATTTATGATCGTTTTTCAGGATCGCGCATATGAAGCTTCACGAAAAGCATAAAGGTCATGAATCTATGCACGCTGAGATGGTTGTTATCTTGCTCGTCACCCTCATCATAGCTCAGGTTGTGCTAGTCGAATGGAAGAAAAGGCATTATAAATCCTACTCGGTAAACTATGCGTGTATATATATGTGATAGTCAGCACTTTTTACTAATGTTATCTTTTTGTTTTCTAGCTTATGACTTTACTGGCTCTTTGGTTGATACCATTCGTGCTGAGTCTAAGGAGTCAATATTGGCGATTTATTTTCTTCTGGCTGATATTCAGCTGCATCACAGGGCTGGTTATGCGCAAAGCAATGAGGAAACCAGTGGCTGGCACCACACCGCGATTGGTATACAAATGGTTCTATTTTATCTACAAACTAAGCTATGGTCTGGGAATCATCGGCTACATCATCATGATGTTTACGTTCTTTGGATTAAATTTTGTGTTTAATCACGCTCCGAACGTGTGGATGGACGTCGGGCTACTGTTTGTTTTCTATGGACTCTACTACGGAGTGCTTGGACGGGATGTATCGGAAATTTGCACTGACAAAATGGCTGCACATATTGGGGTACTTTGCCTTGATTGATCTGTTAGGTAGTCTGTAATTTTCATTAACAATGTATATTTGTATTCAGTATTACACACCCAAGGGAATCCCAACGCGCCATCTGGAAAGAAACGTATGTGCCGTATGTGGTAATCAACTACTGACGGAAGTCAACGAGACGGGTGTTATTGAAGATACATATAAGTTATCATGTGATCACGTGTTCCACGAGTTCTGCATACGAGGTTGGTGCATTATTGGGAAAAAGCAAACCTGTCCCTACTGTAAGGAGAAGGTGGACCTCAAGAAGATGTTTTGCAATCCGTAAGTTCTATATGTTTAGTATATTACCGACACAACTCATCAACGACCGCTGCATTTCAGATGGGAACGACCTCACGTACTATACGGTCAACTTTTGGACTGGATCCGGTGGCTGGTTGCATGGCAACCGTTGATTTTGTTCATCGTTCAGGGCATCAACTGGGCACTAGGGTTAGAATAGCAACTTGCAGCAGTGCTTCTTGTTTTCCATGGATCACAGCAGCAGCACGAGCAAGATTCTTTTTCATCTGCAACCTCGTCGCCATCATCGTCAGTATCTTTTGTCGTAGAAAGCATCGACACCAAAACACGCATCCAGCGTAAACTAGCGTTATAGAATTCTGCCCTGTTCGTTTGTTTCGATTTTATCGTTTGTACGAAGGTTTTTTTTTCATTCCGAAATAATTGGTTGCATGCATTGCATTGCAATTGCACTGTGCATTATGAAATTTGCTTATAAATCTGTCAGTATGATAGCAATTGCTACAGTAAAATTGACGTGTGCGAATGCGTGAAATTAAACGTTTAAATGTGAGAGAAAAGCACTTCAAATATATCAGCAATTGAATGATTAGTTTACCTTTTTTGAGTAGTGTATAACCTTAGTATAAAAAATAAAATTTGAAAAAAATGTGCAAAAATTGATCCGATGAAAGAATAAAATAACCTAGGTACCCATTTCCCACATGAAAAAAATTTGATGATAATGATGATACAATACTTCTATACTATTGTAGCAACGTAACTTTCCATAGCAGGGAACAATCTGAAAAACGATTTGAACAGAATTCTATTGTTTGTGATCATCACGCTTCTGTATGAAGGGCCAAAAACGTTTGGGTAGACCCGTGAGCAGAGGCACTTGGGTTTCAAATGGTGAGTTGACAGGGAGGGTGCGACAGAGCTCTGGTCCTCACAACGTCTCCACGAGTCATGTGATCACAATAGACAAGGTATGGTCAACAAACGCACACTTCCCGCTCTGATGATATTTCCATTCCCAGTGCTACAAACCTTGAACGTCGGAATTCGAACCTTGTAATCTACTGCCAGAATGTTGGCGAATGAAAAGCCTTATTGATGATTATCGGTTGGCGTTCACTGATTATTGTTGACGACATTATAGTCTTAACTTGATACGGCTTTTAACTGTTTCCAGTTATGTTTTGTGGAGATGGTTGACGAAGTTTCCGCTGTGATCAGACATAAACAACAGTAGGAAGTGCTCCAAACAAACTAATCATCATTAAGTAAACATCATTGTGGCAATTTAATTCAGCAGCGTGTTGAATAATCTCTGAACTATTTTCAAACACAGCTTTTGCTCAGGCATTATTCACACAAATTTGGAGAAGTTATTAAGCTGTCGCTAAGTGCGATTTTGAACACAGGCAACTGCATGATAGCTTAAGAAGTGAGTTTGCAGCAATGGAGTTCCAGCTGATAATTGAATAACTGCTGTTTAAGTGCTGCACACAACTTGAGGCTGATTCCGAGAGTCAAAGCGACCTTTGTTGAGCTAAGGGATTTTTTTCTCTCCTTGCTTATTAAAATGCATGAATTCAACATCATTAAGCTATATTACAAAAAGCTGTGGCGACTTTAATAGAACTTTTTTGTTCAACTTTTTGAAATTCTTATAAAAATTTCTTTATTTTTTGTATGATTTTCCATACGATTCAGAGATTTTATACTATTGCATATTTAATTTGATATGATTTTACATGTACATTAACAGAAACATTATGTAACATTGATTTATTAACATTTAATAGCGAGATTTGAACCATCAACCTTCGTATCCTAAACTACGTGACATACCAACTGCGCTATCCTGGAATTGAATGAAGTATAAACGAATTGTCTATATAAGGTCAATGTTATATATTTAATAGTAGCATAAGTGATGCTTTATTTGAGCTACATTGATATTCTATTTATAGCGTTGTCTGTAAATAAGCAACATCAGTGCTCAATCAAACATTAGTAAATGTTGTTATTAAACGTCTGAATTAGCCAGCTGTACACAAGCTTTGATATTGGATGTTCGGTTTTACTACGTGCATTACTGACAAGGGCATGTTGAACAAGAGACGATTAAAGATATGACAATGTTTTCTGATGTTATTTGTCAACACTGCGCTGATTTCTTTTAAGGGTGGGCAATGTGAAG